>PVJX010013770.1:0-46543 GCA_004027295.1 Dolichotis patagonum
TTCACCTGTAGAACACTGAGTCAGAATCAAGGGGAACGTGATCAGAGACAGATCTGCGGTGACCCCAAACAGCTAGCTGGGCGAGGTAGCACACAGTTGTAATGCCAGCCACTCAGGAGACAGAGGCAGGAAGGACTGCAAGTTCAAAGGCAGCCTGGGCAACTTAGTGAGAGCTCCCCAGGTCAAAATAAAATTTTAAAAGGGCCAGGATGTTGCTAATGACTTAGCATGGATACGCCCCTAGAGTCACTCTTCACCAGAGCAAAAAACCCCCCAAACATCCAGCTGGTTAACGGGACAAAATCAAGCCCTGGAAGTTGTGTTGGTGCATGTTTTTCTGCATGTTTACACCTCTTCGTGCCAGGTTGTCAGCATGCAGGGGACAGAACAGCCCCCGCCAAGATGAAGACAGCTGAGCAGATGTGGAACAGAGACCCAGGAGGTGGGAACACACTGAACTTTTATTCATTACTCTATTTCAGTGCTGGGAATTGAAGCCAGATCCTCGAGCAACTAAGCATAAACTCCTTTTTTTCTTAATGGGGAATACATTCTGGAAGGCTGTTTATGTGAATCACCTGGGGACATTTTTTAAATTGTTTTTAATTGATACATAATCATTACACACCCTGAGAAGTACAATGTGACAGTTCCATACATGTGTACAATGTGTGCTCAGATAACAGTAACTGGCACATGATTCCCTCAGACAGTGATCAGTTCTTTGCGTGGAGAACAACCAAAATCCTCTCCACCAACTATTTTGAAATATATCATTAGTTACTGTCAACCACAGTTGCCCTAATAAGCCATAGAATCTATGGGGGTTCCCCCCCACACAGGGGACTGAACCCAAAGCCTTCACAATGAACTACATCTCCAGCCCTTTGTCTTTTATTTTGAGACAGAGTCTTGCCAAGCTGCCCAGGCTGAGCTTGACCTTGAGATCCTCCTGCCGCAGCCTCCCAGACTGCTGGGATTACAGGCCTGCACCACCAGACCAGGCTAGAACCTGGGGAGATTCTTAAAACCAACAAATACTCGGGCTTTGACCCCATAGTTTGAAATGGTTTGGGTCAGGGCCCAGCACCTGTGTGTGTTCAGAGCTCCGTAGGACACTGCTGTCCACCAGGCTGGAGGAGCCGGCTGCAGGTCCTGACTGGCCCTGCTGACCACATGCAAAGACCCAGCAGCTGGGCCGAGATGAGGCCACTCTCAATCCACAGATGAACCCAGAGACTGAAGCACCAGCAGCAGTCAGGGAGGAGGAAGGGGGGAGCAGGTCAGCAGGGTGGGAAAGGAGAGCCGAGTGTGCCACGCATGGCTGGCAGCCACCCTTGCGTGAGGAGGGCTGTGAGTCAGACATAGCTGGGTGTTTCTTGGCTTCTAAATGTTCTGGAACAATGTAGGGCATAGGGACGGTTCCTGTTCACGGACAGACGCTTCTGCAAAGACACCGCCAACGCTTTGGGTTTTGCTCAAGAGCTCTTCTGCCCCTGAGTGGGGAATACACAGCCTTCCTCTCCCATCACCTAGGAAGCAGGCAAGGTACCCACTCAGAGGCGCACACACCTCTCACGCCAAGTCCTTTTCAAGAAACAGCAGCATCTCTTAAAGTAGAAAATGATGCCTACGTGACTTCTGGGCCCCTCCCAGCGACAGTAACACAGAGCACAGAGGTGACCAGGAGAGCAGCACCACCCACAGCCACAGAACCTCGGTCCTGAGTCTCCAGTGCCTCTTCACTCAGCACACAAGGGACTCGGGGAAGACAGAGCTCACTGAGCCCCAGAGCTCGGGAAAGGAAGATGCAAACGACCCGGCCTCAGAGACTGCCCTGTGCCACTCGGAAGGCTGAGTGCTCTCACACGGTGGCCCTCAGTCCCTTCAGGCTCGCCTGACAGACAGGCAAGGAGCTACGATGGGTCCACTGGGTCACACGCCCTCTGGATGGGTCCACTGGGTGGCACGGTCCTCTGGAGGTCGCACAGGTGGTAGAGGCTCCTGACAGCGCTGATTATCAGCGAAAGGTAAATGCAAGAGCCGGCCCAGCAGGGTTACCCTACACAAGGCCTGTTCCAGCCTAAGCTGAGGAGGGCAGGAGCTCCCGCAGGAGGGGAAGGAGAGACAAGCCATGGCAGCAAACTCAGCATGCCGGCTCGGCACAGAGGAGGGCCAGACCGAGTCCTGTGGCGGGCCCGGGGCTGGGGCACCAGCGCCATCACTGCAGCCGCAGCTCAAGCCACCGAGACAGGTTGCAGACTCCCCGGAAGGAGCTCGCCCGCGGAAATCGGACGGATGGCAAGCAGGGGGCGGCTATCCGCACCCGCAACCTGGCTCTCCCCTGGCATGAGAAATGACCACGGCAGGGCTCCGGGCTGGGTGTCACCCGCCGCAGCAGGGCCTGCCCGCCTCGCGCCCTCCCTCGGGGCTCTGCTTCCCCACAGAACCTGCCGCCAGCTGCCCGCGGCAGAAGCCACTTCCGCATCACCCACGGCTGCGGGGGGCGCACTTCTCGTGGACACCTAAGCCGGCGCCCGCTTTGGGCAGAACGGGCTTGGCGAGGGGCAGGTCTGTGGCACCGGTCTCTTTCCTGAGCCTGTACCCGCCAGGCTGGCCTCTCTTCACTGGCTCTTCCCGCCCCCTTGGGTCAGCCTCCCCCCCTCCAGCTGTGCCATCTGTCCCCGCCCACTTCCTCATCGCCCCCAGGGCCCCACACCCCTCCTTGCCAAGTAGGTACTAAAGTTTTAAAAACTCTTTTAAAAATATATTTTATTACCACATATTAATTCTACAAAATACTGAGGTTCACTGTGGCATTTCATACATGCACAGAGTGTATTCTGGTCATTCCTCCCTTAAACACATCTTTCCTTCCCCCAGGCCCCTTCTCCTTGTCTACTAACAGTCTCCTTTCTTATCTAAAATACCTCTAATTTATTAAATTGAAAGAAATACAGCTAGGTACATAAATTATCCTAATAATCTGTGTCCTTCAACAACTAGAAAATTACTCTGATGTACGCTGTTAAAAATTAAGTTGAAGCAACTTAATGTGGTCGAAAGTTATTTTCATCTATATTATTTATTTTAAATTAAGTATTAGTAAAATGTAATAAGGAAATATTTAATTTTATGTTTTCCCTCCCAAGTTCTCCTAACAAAGATACATCTAATTTTTTATAGTTAGCTAACATGTCATATAATGCAAATTCATTTTATCAGCTTAAAGAAACTAAATAAGTTGAAAATCATCCTGCATTTACAAAACAACTAGTCGATTACTTGCTGTTCAAAATCAACTAATATTTACTGAGTACTTCCTACCTCCTAGAACCAGAAATATGTTACCTTATGGAATTCTCAAAACCATCATTGGAAGCAAGGAATAGTATTTTTACTTGTAGATGAAAAAACTAAGAATCACACTGACAGGGATTCAGTCAACACCACAGGAAGCAACACATTTAGGTCTGCTGGCTGCTGATTTCCAGGTGACACATCTATTTTCCACACCTGCATTGTTAACACAATTATTTTGCTTTGTGTGTGTGTGTGTGTGTGTGTGTGTGTGTGTGTGTGTGTGTGTGTGTTATTAGAAATTGAACCAGAGCCTTCACACTAAGCTACATTCCAGCCGTTCTTTTTTATTTTGAAACAGGGTCTCACTAAGTTACCCAGGCTGGGCTCAAACTTGTGATCCTCCTGCTTCAGCCTCTCAGAGTGCTGGGATTATAGGCACGCACACCCATGCCCAGTTTTACATCTTTTTTTCTTATTTTTGTGTGACTATAGACAATATTTTTATTTTTATCACCATCACTTCTCTTTTCTAAGAACAACTTTTTGTTCCTTAAGGTAATCATCACCACTTTTCCACAATTTCTTGCTTCTAAACTTTAATACAATAGATAAAAGTATTATCTTATATCTATGTAGAGTATTAAGCAGTGCTTTATTATTCAGTATTTAAACTATAACAAATATACATACTTTAAAAGCTACATCTATTAAGAAATAGATATACACTAGGATTTCTAAAACAGACTTAGATATATTGAAAATTAATCTCATTAAAGTTTTTGGCTTATAAATTTACCTTTATAACTACAGGAAATTCAGAAGTCTAAACGGGCATATACGGTGACGGTCAGTTACATACAAGCAAGTATTAAGCTTCTAATGTTTTTCTCTACCCTCTTGGTCAGCTGCCACCCTGCCGTTTTTCCTTCCCATGGCCTCTGAACCTGCCCCTTCCTTTCAGTTCCCCCCACCTTGCAACTGCAGATGTAGCAGGGAGCACTATGACAAATTCCCAGCAGTGCCCACCGCGACAGCTCTTCCCACCCACCCATCCACCCCACCGGCACCACCAGAACAACACCGCCATAGTGCTAGAGAGCTCAGAGCACATTCTCAGCGTGTGGTGCCGAACTATTCCACCGCAACTGTCACAAAGGTGGTTAACATCATCGTCCTGTGTCACAGTGGCTCCAAAAGGGGCCGCTCCTTCATTAACAGTCACCACACTGTCCCGGGTTCGGCAGATGCCATAAAAACATCACGCAAAGTCCAAGATGCAAAGCCTCGCTAAAACACACAAGAGCCTGCTTTGCCTCGGAGACACGATTTCAACAAGAAGAAAACTTTCCTATGTAAAACAATAAAACCATTCTTTTATATGTAATTAGAGACATAAATATATAGAGAGGTATCTATACAGACAAATTAAACAAAAGTTAAAGGTTAAAGTCTAAAGCCAAATATAACAACATAATCAAAGGAAAGTTTTAAGAAAACAGAAGAGTCACCACCGTGGTTTTGTAAGGGTAAAACTTCTGCTACATTGCATAGCTCCCAGCTCTTTACCTGCTTGGACTTTGATACCAAGTCGTGCTAACTGTTAACACAACTGTCTCAAAGTGCAATGCACATTTGAACCTAGGGTTTCATGCACACTAAATATGTGTGCTCTATTACTGAGCTAAAATACCCAGCCCTTAATTTTTTTTTTAATTTAGGTAATACTGTTATAAAACAAAAGTTGCATAAAAACAGAATTACCACAGAAAACAAATAAAGCAAAATTCCATTTTCAGCATTTAACATTGACTCCAAAGTTTCATACTGTTTAAATTCTAAAAGTGTTAGTTTAATAATAATCTTACCTTTAGTAGAATTTGCATTTTATGAAAGTACAGTCTTCTTACTTAAAAGTTTCTTTGGGGAATTTGTTTTTTAAGCCAAAGGACTCTACATTCTTACTTTGATAAAACACAGATCAAGTGGGCCGGGAATTTAGCTCAGTGGCTTAAGCACCTGTCTGGCAAGCGTGAGGTCGTGAGTTCGATCCCCAGCACCAAAAAAAAAAAAAAAAAAAATACAGATCAAGCACTTCAGCAATTCTACTTAACTTTTGCAATGATGTATCAGCACAGCTAGGAAACATACGACTTACACAAATCCATCAATTAAAAAAAACTCAACAAAAAATGGATAATAAAATAAAACATTTTTTAAAAACAACTAAAATCCCATGCCCAGATAATTGCTGAAGATCTGAAGGTTACCATGACGCTTAGACATGCAAAGAATATCTCAGGAGAGCTGCAAGAGATGACAGGTCTGGCCACGCCTGCCCACGCCTGCCCAGGGGCCCTGTGGCTGGAAGATTAGGGAGGGGCTGAGGCACTGTCCACTGGATTTGCTTTCCTGCACTAAATTTTGCACCATGTATAAGTACTGCCCACTTTCTAAAAAGAAAGTTATTTACTGGTTCTTGGCATTTGGACAGGCTGAAACATATAACGCAAAAACCTTGTGATTGATTTCAGCCGAACTTTGCTTAAAGAGGCTTCTGGTACAGAAAACACAATTTTTGTAGAAAACACCAATTTTTGCTCAGCCTTTAAAACAATAATCTGGCTCATTATAAATCACATATTAATAGAATCTCCTCCCACACTTGTGTATTCTTTCCACTAAAATGCAGCCAAATACCCACGTTGTTCTCAACACTGCTAAAGTTCTTTGCCCCCAGTAATGGAAAGAACTGCTTTCAGCTAATTTAGAGACAGAAAGATAGAGAGGGAGAGAGTGAGGGAGGGAGGTCAAGGGGCTTTCATTGGGGTCGCAGGTTTACAAAGACAGCTGAAACCTTCTGAGGTATTATGATGATCCATAATTTACATTGTGGCCTTTGGGAAGTAAAGTCATCTAAGCATTCTTTTTTAAAAAAAATACATTTTATATGGTAAATCTGACAAAAACAACAATCTAGTGCACTATTGTTTCCATGCCTCTGTTTACGCCTGTTCAAGGCCATATAATCTAGTGGTGCAATTACACAGCCACATGGGCACTACAGAGGTTGAATGTCAGCATTGCTGTGCAACTAAAACCCAGGTCATTACTCTGCAGGTCACTGTGACAAAGCAGAGTAGCTCTAATTAAGGAATTTCACCTCCTCTACCACATTAGAGACCAAAGTTAAAATCCAGCAGCTAGGGGCTAGAATGTAGTTCAGCAAAACAGCACCTGCCTCGCAAGCATGTGGGCCTGGGTTCAATCCCCAGCACCACTACACACACAGGCATACACACAGCTGTGTCACATCTCAGTGTTGTCTTAAGGAAAATCCAACCAGTGCTTTGTTTCTAATCAAGAATTATTTGCTAGTACTGCCCAGATGAGTGGCTCTAGAAAAAGGTCTGCCGGGCAACACTGTTAACAATGTGGCATTGTGCACTTCCAAATGTACTGAAAGGGCAGAGCTCACGTTAAATATTCTTATTGCAAAAGAGGTATCTGTTTGCTCGATGCGGTCAGCATATGGGCTTTTAAATGCATTAGCCAAATCAGTGGCCCTAATCAATAATACTGAAACTTTCCATTCAGAGGGGTCCTTTTCAGCTAATGGGTTTCGTCTTCAGTTTGGCGTCATCCATGCCTCCGTGGAAAACTTTGATTCCTTTCACACATCGTCTCTAAACCCTGCCTGACATCCAAGGCCATCCTGGGTCAGGGCTGCGCTTCATGTGAGATGCTTCCCCACCACATGGCCACTGCAGACACTTTCCCTCCACCCATTACCTTCCCTGCTGCCCAGCACCACCCACACTGCCCATGCCCACAAACCCTTGTCCTGGACCTGACTCCCCCAAGGTCTTCTTCAGGAAAGCCTCATCTTAAGCATCCACTGCCACCATAATGACCATTGTTACCCCTCTTCGTCTTCCTCTGTGCTTAAGACAGGGGAGGGACAATGATCAAAGCCTGCAAAGCGCTGCACATGGGAGTGATATGTGGCTAGAATCACTCTCTTTCAGCCACCCTTCAAGAGCTGGCTCCAGGCCACAGCTCCACAAAAGGGTATCCAGTCCTCCTTACCCCGTTTGGGCCCTGTCTCACTCACCTGTGGCCGTGGCATCTGTGGCTCTGCTTGGTATCTGACACACGCCACGAGTTTAGTAGGTGTGTGCTGGTTGATATTGCCAAGCTCCAGGGTCTTCCTCTCCTCAGGCCTTCAGGAAATAAAGGGCTAGAATCCCACGGAGGATCCTCTAGAGCACCCATGCTTCCAGGAGAGAAATTTACCTTCCTCAGACACAAATCGACTACATCACAAAACCCAGCCTTGATCTCATCTGCCAGGCCAGACAACTTTCCTCATGAGACTCCACCTCCAGGCCCTATAGCTTCCCTTTCATTTAGCAGTGGAGGACACCACAACTCCTAACTCTGCAAGCAGAATCCTGGCACTCGACAACTGATGGCAGGAGGACTGCCCAAATCCAAGAGTTGCATACTACCCTGGACAACAGAGCGAGGGATTATTGAGGGGATTTCATGAGACAATATATACAAAGCACTGCGCACAGTTACTAGTATGTGCTAACCACTCAGGAAGTATCAGCTGCACTAGTAAAACAGCAGTAGAGCCTGCAGTTGTATAAACAGGCCCAGGGCATACTAACTACCAGCCGGCTCCAGCAGACAACATCGGAAACCCAGGCTCAGAAATCTTGCTTATCAATGCCTGCTGAATAACTACAGTTCCACATCAAGGGTCTCCTTTCTCTTAAAAGAAAGATGCTGAATGACCAAATGAGTCCCAGTGCCTCTCCCCACAGGGACAGACCCGAGTCCCCAGGGTGTCCTGCTCCGTGGGCTTCCATTCAGTTTTGGCCCTGTCCCCAGCTCCAGGACAGCTGAGTCAAACACTCTGAACCTCCTAAGGCCCTGCTGCTGACAGTCTCTTTCCCTGGCCTCCTTCAGTTCATTTGTTCATTCGGTGAGCAGACATTTATCCAGTGCTGAACACTACATGGCTCAGAAGCTAAACCAGATGAGCTCTCGGCCCACTGCAACCTGCAGGCCCCAGCCTCCGGCTTGGCTTTCTTCATCAGGGTCTGCCTCTTCAGGCCTTTCTCCTTTCCAAGAAACCTGAAGATGACTGTCTCGTTATCAGCAAGCACGGCACGGGAAGCAGAGCTGGCTGCCAGGCTGAAAATCCTGGCTCTGCCACTTTCTGATTATGTAACTGGGCGAATTTCTTCCCCTCTGTTTCACCTACTTCACCTTTAGGATGAGGATGATAATACCTACCAGTCAGGCTTGCTGTCAGTATGAAAAACCAGTAAGTTGTGCTTGGCACCTAGGGACAGATGTTCACTAACACCGGCTAACAGTTTACCAACGCATCCACTCTAAAGGCCAGAGTGTTGTTTAACCACGAATGCAGTGAAGACCCTAAGAACTAAAGAACTAAAAGGTTCTGCACTGTCACTGTGTCAAGTCTCTTCCTTTGTGGGCATATGCCGAGCCAGCTGTAATCGACACCTTCCTAGGAAGAAGCCCTAGCACTGGGCCGGGCCCGCTGCCCCAGCTCCAGTCCTGTTTCCTGCCCTACGATGGGCAGGGGCAGAGGAAAGCCACACCTGGTGATAAGTTCTGTCTGGTGACTCAGACTCAGAGGGGGTTTCCACAAAGAGCACCCCAAGATCGCAGGGTCAGGGACAGGGAGGCTGCCCTGAGCAGGACAGGGACGGCTGCAGCACCTGACCCACAGAGCCCAGTAAGGCAGCCTGAGATCCAGCATCAAAGTTAGAGCAAGTTCCACCCCAAGGTGATGAAATCAGGGGTTGGAATGAGTGAGATGGACAACCAGCAACATCAGAGAGCTCAGACAGTGTCACCGCAGTCCTGGGAGTGGCCGCAAGACTCTGTGGCACAGGCTCTGAAGAAAGGCCAAGTTCTCTGGAGAGGCAGCTGGGCACAGAGCCGGAAAACTGGGTTCAGGATCATTCAGTGGGGAAACGTGGTGGGAAGCAGGTAAATGAAGACAAAAATGCATTCAAATTCGCTGAGCTAACATGGCAGGTGAGTGGGAGCCAGGACCCCAGGGGCAAAGGCACAGAGAGACCCTCATCCCAGGCTCCTCCTGGTGACCCCGAGTGAAATCCACTGGCAACAAGACTCAATTCCCCTTCAAGAGCAGTGAAGTAGACCTTCCACTCTCCTTCCATGCCCAATGCATCTGCTGAGCCAGAGGCGAGCACCTACACACAGCAACCGCAGGGAAACTGAGACAGCAGGGCCTGAGGCAAAGCAAGACCCAGCCACAGTGAGACACAGCAGAGGGGGGACAGTGTCCAGTGCAGGAGCCAGCCCAAATGCTCAGAGCTTCAGATGACCCAAGGCGCTGGTTTCTCAGGGACGTGCGGTGACACGGGAGCAGAGCTGTGCTGAGGGCTGTCTTCCCCAAGGAAGGAATTCACAGCAGCTGACCTTTTGCATATGCTTTCTGCATCTATAATGCTTTCACTCAGCCATCACAGGCAGAAGGCAAATGCCAAAGGCCTCCAGAGAACTGGCCCTTCCATAATGACCTCGAGATTCACAGGACTCTTTTGTGCCTAGCACATCTTAAAGCATGCATCTATCCCCCACCACTCTGATCTTCCTCTTCCCAAGCCCAGAACAGAACCAGATCCCAGCCCACACACCTTCCTCTGTCCCCACTTGGCCAAGATCCCAACCCTCAACTCCAGAAAAGACAACAGAAGCAAAACGAATGAGCTCTGGAGAGCAACTATTTCCCAGATAAGTGATGAATCCAGGAACTTCCAGGCATAGCAATAAAACTTAGGTAGCCTCCATCTCCGTGCCTGACTCCTTAAAATCCTAACAAAGTCATTAACTGTGTGCTTGCCTAAGTCCACTGCAATGTCTGAAGCTCAGTTTTCTCATCTGTGGTGTCAGGAAGCGAAACTAGGTGAGCTCCAAGGTCACTTCTAAGCCAGGACTCTACTTCCTGATTCAGGAGACCAAAGAAGCGCGACATCCGTCCAGCTCAGAGAATCAGGTCACGTTCTCCACTGGGGAGGGGCCTCCGACTGGAAGAGCAGGAGTGGCCACCGGGCCACAGCCCCAGGAGGGAGAGGAACGAGCCATGCCCAGCACCAGGCACACGGCATCCTCCTGACTTTTGCAAGGGTTCAATTCCTGCACATGAAAAAAAACCAGACCGGGTGCCAACAGCCCCCCTTCCACCCCACTAGGAGCTGAGATAGTTTTCTTTTCCTTTATTTCTGTTTGTTTTGTTGGCAGTGCAGGGCATTGAACCCAAGGCCTCATACATTCTAAGTACAGCGTCTACCATGGAGCAAGCCCTGGCCCTTGGGACAGTTTTCTCTGCATGCACAAGTGAGTCCTGAGTGTCCCTGAATCTGTGCTGTCCCAGGGTTTGTCCCTCCTCACTGCTGAGGCCCTCGAGGTTGACCCCAGGTGAACTCCTTCCAGCTGCGCCCCTCCCCACCTGGCCTCTTACCTGGGGGTTGTCCATGTACCAGAGCAGGCAGTTGGCCTGGGTGTCCAGAATAAAGTATCTCCGCAGGAACTTGCCGCTGTGCTCATTCTCCTCGATGTCCAGAAACCCACAGATTCGGTTCTGCCGATCCACATAAGGCATTCCTGGGCTCTGCTCACATCACCCTGTGCAGCAAGAAGGGGTTGCTGGTGAGAAGTTGGGGGTGTGGCAGGCTGTCCAGGGCCTCCAGGAACCTCACTTCCGCCCGGCCTCACTCACCTCTGGGAAGAGCCCGGGAGAGCCTCTCCTAGCTTCCACCCCAGCCAGACCCTGCAGACCTCTCAAAGTCACTGACACAGACTCAGCCCCTTTCTGGGGCCAAGTATAGCCTCAGGCATTTTACTTAGGCCTAGACTTTCTTCCTTCAGGAGCCTGGGTTCAAATTCCCATTCTAGAAACTTACTAATTGTGTGATCCATATTGTTTAACCTTTCTGTGGCTCAGTTCCTGCCTCTGTAGAACAGGGAAAATACTAACTCCTACCTCTCCTAAGACTGTGGCCGTGTGAGTCACTTGGTAAACAGTCAGCAGTAGAAGTTATGACCACTACTCTGCACAAAGGCTTTGTGAGGTAGATCATAGCTCATTTTACACATGAGCATCCCAAATGCTCTTGGGATGAATTTTAAACACCTGGACAAAACTCTGCCAGGAACTTGTTCGTTCAGCAAGGGCAGGCCCAGGGTTAAAAGTGAGGGGCTCTTCTCTCTGCCCTGATGGTGCAATATGAGGGAAATGAACTGTGTCCTCTCAAGATCCTTACGCAAGTGGACCTCTCAGTACTTCCACTGTGATTCTATCTGGAGATCAGGGCTTCAAAGAGGCAATTAGGTTCACAAGACATCACAGAGTGGACCCGGTCCCCAGGACATGGTCTTAGGAGGAAATCTGGAGACCAGTGGCCTCAGAGGGGAACGATGCCATCTGCAAGCCAGGGAAAGGGTCTGGCACCCATCCTTGCCTCACGGTCCTCAGGCAACACCGACTGGGGCCATCCTAATCTCGGATTTCAACCTTCAGAGCTGTGAGATGCATTTCTGTCACTTAAGCCTCTCTCAGTCTGCAGTGGTAGGCTGCCCGAGCAGACTCAGCTCTGCTGAGATCCCTCACCACTGAAAGAATGAGGAACCAGAAGTTCCAACCCTGAGCAGGAACTCTAGGGACAGGCGGCGAGCTGCACCTCCAAGCCCACTGCCGCTCTCTTCAGACCTCTCTGAAGGGTCACGAGCTCCAAGGGGAGAGTAACACCCTCCAACAGGCACAGAACCCCGACCTATAAGCGCAGGGTGGAGGCAGACAGGGGCTCCTCAAAGTTACAAAGCACACAGGACACACAGACTCTCGACAACCCCCATCACAGAGCCCTCACTGGCTCCAAAAGAGTAAAATGCCAGGACCTTGGTTCACTGCCAAGTAGCTGTCTGAGTGCTGGCCAGGGCCATCCCCCTGTGACCTGCGGGTCAGCCAGCAAGCACAGAATCTGACAGCCCTCGCCTTCCAGGCACCAACGGGGCAAGTCCTGGAGCCAGGAGACCAGTCGGGGCAGGCGAACTCTCGGAGTGGGGACTGGTGGGGACTCCGCTCTGTTCACTTCCACAAGGGCTACGCAGTGTTGAGAAGCCTCCCAAAAGAAAGTCACAGACACACACGCGTGCACATACACATGCAAGGACACCAGTGACCCTCTCTGTGGCTAAATGCAGGCCAGAATCCCCAGGGGCACAAGAAGCACAGTGAAAGTGTGGCTAGGAGAGGACAGGTCTGTGCAAACAGCCCAAGCCACCCAGGAAGGACGCAGAGCTTCAGGGCTGGATGACGGAAATCACTGACACACCCCCTGCACACACGCATGTGCACAAACACACATCAGGCAAATCCCCTTGATGCCAACCTACAGGCACAAACAGAATGTCTCCAAGCTACCCAGGTACCGCTATTCAAGCAAATACACACAGACTGCACAGCTGACTGTCTCTGGGCCCAGTGGAGAAGACAGAGTCCAGCTTAATGCTGGCTTTCAAATTTCACCCTTTTCAGCCTGTGGGATTAATCAATACCTCTCTTTCTCAAAACAGAGGCATCAAGAAGGCATTCTTTTCAAAAGTCTCTTAAAAGTCTACTTTGGTTGAAGGGAATTCCCATTCCTACCAATCCACAGATAGGAACGGCCCCTCACGGACCAAGAGGAAAGAAAAGAAATAGAGCTGTGGCTGCGATGTAGCCAGGACTAGAGGGGTGGCTCCAAGTCACAGAGCCCATCCAGATGGTGGGAGCTGGCGGGTGGGTTGACGGCAGGAGAACCAAGCATCCCAGTGTCCACCACACAGAGAAGACGCACACAGCACCCAGAACACAGACCGGCAGCCCGAGCCTGAGTCCGCTGGCATTTTCTTGTGGTCTCCTTTGAATATCCTTTGTCACAACAGAGCCTGTTCTCTCAGATCCCCAAATCCCCTCTCCTTGTGTCTTCAATCATGTCATCATTGTCTTTTATGTCTTCTCTGGATTTTCCTCGGTGAGAATTACTTCTGCTACACCCGCCCCTCAGCCACTACTAACAAGTGGGGAGCAAAGAGGGTTTAGCAAGTGGTACCGAATTGGCAAAGAATTTGATGCACAAACACACCCAGATCTCAGCATCTATGGATCCAACCAACCAGAAATAGAAAATACTTTTTTACAAAATTGTGTTTGTACCAACAACACATATGGACTCTTTTTCTTATTCTTCCCTAAGAAAGACAGTATGATTTACATAGGATTTACCCTGCATGCAGTACTACAGGTAATCTAGAGATGACTTAAAGGACCTTTGCCATGCATAGGTTATATGCAAATACTACACCATTTTATACAAGAGACTGGCATATCACAGGATTCTGATATCTGTGACCCCCACAGATACCCAGGGTCAACTCTACAGTCACCTAAAAATTCTCCTACGAGACCCAGGGAAAAATCCAGTCTTTCAAAATATCCTCCAAACTCTCACAACACTCCTCCTATTACAGTTTTAATCAGTTTTTGACTACCAAAAATCATTTACCTTATTAGTGCTTTATTTTTTCTCCTTTCTTGGTGGCTAAGGATGGAGCCCAGGGCCTCACACCTATTAGGCAGGCCCTCTGTTGTGGATCTCCAGCCCCAGACCTTAACTGCATTTTAGCCTGAGTTCCCATACCACGGTGCATCCCACTATCCCACCTCCCCAAAGGAAGCCCTAAGAGAGAGAGACTTGACAGTGAACCTCCCCACCCCAACCCTGTCTCTGGAGACAACACGGGAAACGTTTGCCCTGGAGTAGAGCACCAGACATCTGTCTCTTGCTGATCCAGTCACTTCCAGCTTGACCCAATGAACCCACCCAGCAAGTCACTTTTCAGACTTCACATCAGCTCACAAGGAACATGCAGACACAGAAAAGAAATCTCTGCCACTCCACTCGACCTCCTGCCTGTCCCAAGCAAGGAAAATCTCCCTAGTGTTTTCTGGTTTGGGTACAAAAACCGTAACACAACAATGCTGGAATGTTTTTAAAGATCACTCCAGCCAACAATTTCCACTTTTGCAAGCTTCTTCACGTCCCTATCCACATAACTGGCCTTTTTCACATTTAAAATGGTATCATGAATATTTTCCATATTGGTACACAGTGTTTATAATCATTGTTTTCCTTTATGAGCGTATCATCGCAATACATAATAGGGATGTTGGCTTTGGGGAACTGGTACATGCACATAAAACATCTTGGCCATTTTTGATCCCATAATCATTATTTTTAATGGTTGGGAACATTATTGCATTGGTTTTACTATAATTTAACCATTTGTCTGTGATCAGTCTGTTAGGTTAGAGCCAATTTGTTGTTATAAATAATGTTTACATTTCATATTTGAGTGCCTTGTTTCTTCTCTTACATGAAAACAGCGTAACTTCCAAGTAATGGTATGGTTAGGTCATAGGCTATGATCTTTACTCACTGATGAGACCCATTACAAAATTACTTTCTAAAAACATTTCCCCTCTTTATGTTACAAGTAATATATTTACCATCACTCTACTCTTACATTCATTGAATATACTCACTATTTTAAACTTTTGCTAGTCTGAAATACACAGTATCTACTGGGGCTGAACATTCCTTCATGTTTGTTTCCTACTTCCCTAGGCTTTGATAAAAGCAAGTCAAGTGTATATAATCTCTGTGGTCTGTCTGTCTTTCTCTCTCTCTCTCTCTCTCTCTCTCTCTCTCTCTCACACACACACACACACATTCACAGGCATGCATGCACCAAACCACAACATAGGCCCACATAATTGCTAATATTTTAATGAAAAGGAAATAAAAAGAGAAAAGTTCTATATGATCTAGATTTCTTCAATAGAATATAAATTCCTATATGCTACAAACAAAAACAAGCTAAATATTTAGTTGGGTTTTTAAAAAAATATTTAGTTTTGCTAAAAGTGAAACAAAGAAAGTGAGTTTGCATGAAGTTGTCCATTAATCAACAGCAGCTTGTGGGTGAAATGGGAATTAAACTGGGATTCTTACTTCATCTGCCAGAGACTGGACGGCATCCAGGAGCAGGGCTAAAGGCTGCCCACCACGGACAGAAAGATAGTGCTGGGGTGGAGGTGGGGCTCTGCCCCAAGAACTTTTTCCAAGGTCCCGTTCAATGCCTTAGGTTCTACCATCTGTGATTTAAAATTTCTCCAGGAATCAAGATGCTTATAATAAGCCCATGTCACATTATACACGAGACAGTTGGGACAAAGACCCTAAGAAACCAGAATATAACCTCACAGGAGACAGAAGTACGAGAGGAGAGAAGATTGCTGCTTAAAACAGGCATCATCCTCTTGAAAAACTATTCCAAAGGGCTGGGGGTAGAGCTCAGTGGCACAAGTGCCTGCCTGACAAGCACGAGGTCATGAGTTCGATCCCCAGTACCAAAAAAAGAACAAGAAAAACTATGCCAGGACATGTATATATTCAATGCGGGAGGATGGGCCTTTCCAGCAAGCAATTTGGCTACAAACATTCATGACCTTTCACCCAGTGATTCTGTTTTTAGGATCCCATCCAAGTAAATGCATACAGATTAAAATAAAATGATGGCCACTGCAACAGAATTTATAATTTAAAAACTGTAAATGTCTCAATGGATAATATGATCTCAATCAGCTAAATTACTATTATGTATAGATTTTCAAAAGACTAGATAGCCACAAAATATCAACTGTTACTATCTATAGATTATAGATGATTTTCATTTACCTCTATATATTTTGCTATATTTTCCAAGTTTTCTACACAGAGCATGTTACTTTATTTAGCAAAAGAGAAGGCTATTTAATTCCACACACACTCCCATCCCTAGCACATAAATTCTGAAGCTGAGAATAAATTTCTCAATACTCCAGAGTCCACAAACAAACAAAAATCATGCCTAAATTAGACTGGGAATTGAACCAGAGCTTTGGTTTTAAGCTATATCACCAGACCTTTTAACATTTTTTTTTTTTTTTTTTTTTGAGACAGGCCAGCTAAGCTGCTAAACTATCCAAGCTGGGCTAGAACTTATTATTCTCTTGCCTCAACCTGCCAGCGTGCTGGGTTTAAATTACCATTCTTATGGGTCTTTGCTGGTGTTTCAAAAACCTACAGCTAATATCTTACACATTGGCAGATACATTTCCAAAGCACTCTGCACCCAGCAACCTACTGATTTTCTTACTTCCTATTACCACAGCTTTTTTTCCTCCCCGCTGGCCGCTTCCTCACAAGAGAGGCCCATGCCCCACGCCAACACTATATTCAGCCCAAAGTCTTTGTGACAGTGCTCGTCTGGGCTGCAGGATGACCAGATGAAACAGAAACAAAGATCCTGGCAAGGACCCCCAGAGGTTTCCTGCTTAAAACTTGGGAGAAAAACTTGACATGTGAAAATAAACAGGTGCTGGTATACACACATAGTCCAGCTACTCAGAAAGCTATTATTACTATTATTACTATTATTTTAAAAGATAATAAAGTGACTGTATGAATAAGTGAAAAAATAAACAGGCAATTCAATTTTTCAACAAGAACTGACTGAACTATTAAGTCATAAAGCTGCAGTTTGGGGCAGGGCACATAACTCAGTGGTAGAGCATTTGCCCAACATGGGCAAGACCCTGGGTTTAATCCCTAATGCCAAGGGAAAAAAAGATTAAAAAATAAGCTGTGATTTGCCATAACAGCCCTCTTGATTTTTAAGATAGTTAATATAGTTTCAAAACAAACGGGACACTAGAGTGAAATATGGGTTATTCATCTTTCTGGTGCCTCTGACATATTTGAGATCAATAAAAAGGAGAGACCAGGATGACAGAAAGAAAGCCCTAAATGGTACTGCCCAGATTACAAAATAATCTACAACCTCAGTTTTTTGTTTTTTAAATTGAGATTTCCCTGTGATGGCAGCACAGGGGCTTGCTGGAATTTTGTTCCAGATAAAAGTAAAGCCAATCCCCTCATGATGGGACATGGGTCACACAGGGTCAGAGGACAGAGACGGTGGTCAAAGAAACAGGGAGAGAGGAAAACAACGGAACTTGTAACCGGGGAAGGTTTAGCGGCAGACACCAGCAACCCGGCAGGGCAGCCGGCAGGGCAGCCGGGAAGGGAGCAGGGGCTGTGAGGGCAAGGGCGGTGGCGACTGGCTGCAGTGAACACAGGGATGCACACTGCGGCCTCACTCATGCCGACAGCCCAGTGAAAAGGACGACGAAAGATGCCGTTCCAGAGCACAGCTCTGAGAAGGGGCCCAAGATTCGAATTCAGGAAGTGTCTCTCCCTGCCATAATATTGATCACTGCAAAGGATCAGAAGAGCAGATTCAAACCATCAGGTCCAAAGAGGCAGGAGAACAGTGGGAAAAGGAAGGGAATGCACTGCGACCAAGCCTGTGGAAGTGCTGGGGTGAGGAATGCGAACACCCTCAGGAATGGGGAGGTGCAGACAGGGCGCTGCCAACCCTGCGGCCCAGTGGCCTAGGCCCCAGCGCTGGGGAGAGGAGACACACTGAAGAAGGCACTTTAAAAGGGAAATAAATATTGGGGGGAAAAGGGAAAACTGACACTACTGCAGAGAAGATGACAAAAACGATATGTTTTAAAGACTCGGCGTGGCCTCTCTGAACACCACCTCTCTGCGCTCATGGAGAACAGGCAGGTGCAGCCCTTGGATGATTAAGGCCTGCGTCGGGCTGGAGGCCGTGAGACCACTTCCGGCAGAAACCTCGCTGGAGCAGGCAGGCAGGAAGCCACATCCGGTCTAGAAATGACCTGCAGAAGCAGAGACTGCACATTCAGAATCCTCAAAATCTCCACTTAGAAAACACAAGAACGCAGCTTCAATGTGGGGCTTCCTACAGCAGCAGCAGCACCTGAGGCCCGAGCGCTGGCCACATCGTGTCAGCCAGAGGGCACTGACACAGCAGGGAGAGGAACAAGAGAAAACGTCGTTATTTCCTCCACTTAGGCCTTTCGCACAGTGCAGGGGGAAGTGGCTAGGTGTGTCTGCCTGAAGGCAAGTCTCTGTGTAGGGAAGGAAGACAGCCTGGGTGTGGCGAGAAGGATATGCAGGTGACAACGAGCAGCATGAGTGTTTTTTTTTAACTTCTGCAAGATGACTCTTAAGAAGGGTGTGCTGACTTCGGTTTCCCATCCACATGGAAAGGGAAGTGAAACAGCGACTTTTAGAATCAGACAGACCTGGATTCAAATGCGGACCAGCTACTTAATTGTTCTAGGCATATTTTCTCCTTTGAGGGATAGAGATAATCATTCTACCTACTTCAAAGGTTGCAACAAGGATTAAAGGAAACAATGTGTGAAAAATGCTTGGACTGGGACAGAAAAAGCACTAAACAACTACTGTCAAAATATGTGTTCAGCCCTAAAGAGCAGGCTTATTAGCAAGGCCCTGGGGTCAAGCCTCAGCACCAAAAGACAAACAAACCAAAGGATACACACAAACAAAAAAACCTGAGAGAGAGAGAGAGAGAGAACAAATCACTTGCCATTACTACCATCCTTAGCCCAGGACAGACAGCTACAGAGGCCACCTCTATTCCACAAATGTCCACCAGCAAACCTCAATGGAAAGTTTGCACCAACAGAGCCCTCTCACAAGTAAAGGTACCATCTCCCTCATTCTTACCTCTACTCCAAGAACCATCACATTTTCCATTTCTAGCAGATGTAAAAGAAAAATCCAAGTGATCCACAAACTCTGTCTTAGCCAGGCCAGCTGAAAGTTAACAGAACCCACACTGGACTCTCAGGGTCCCGGGAAGGGATCCTACAGCTGCCTCTCCCTGCCATGCTGCAGTCCTAGCTTCTGTGAGTCCTGGGTCCTGCCTCCGCACTTTAGCAGCAGTGATTTAGCACCCAGGGACGAAAGGACCTGACTCCCTACCCTCTTTAACTCAGCCAGTTTCTATAGGCCAAAAGACACATCACAAGGTCAATGGTGAGAGCTTTTTGCCCACTCTGGGCGCAGGAGGAGCCTCAGTAGCACTGAGGTCTCCACAGTAAAAGAGCCGACTCAGCCTTCAATCAGCAACAAGCTGCTTCAACCACCTGGGATCAGAGGAGAGATGCATGGGAAGGTAAACTGCACAGAGAAGATAACTGCAAGGCCTAAAAGGTTGGAAGGGGAGAGCAGAGCCTCTCGTACTGGGAACAGAGGTCAGCAGGATCTTCCAGTGATAGCCCCACTGCACCACGAGGAAAGAGCCATCCCCTCTCCCAGGCCTGTCCAAGCCCCTGGCTCAGTAAGCTCATCCTGGGCAGGGCTGAAGTTCTCTTCCCACAGGCTGCTACACTAGAATGTTTGCTCTGCTTCCTTCCCTTCCAAAGCCTTAAACTAGCTGGAGTCCTACCCGGCTCACCGGCTCACCGAGACGGGCGAGAAACTGAAAGTAAGGCCACCCAAACCACTCACAGTGGGCAGGGGGAGGAGGCTGAGCAACACAACCTCCTCTTTCCGAGAGGCTGAGGTCGATCTCAGCCAGAATAAGGAGAGCCCCCAGAGCTTCAGCGAATCAGAAGGAATGCTTGCCTCCTGGTGGCCCACAGCATGATCTAATCTGCACCATCCAGCATCTACCTGTGGACCCGCCCCAGGGAAAGGACAGAAATCACCAAGGAAGTGGCAGCTGCATGCGCTCAAGCTCCTGCTGCCCTGTCTTCCTACAGTTCTAGCACTTTCAGCAAACACCTGGCAAGCCCCAAGAGTCAAGCCTAGGGCTTGACTGACAGGACTGAGGCTTGGCCCTTCTCACCTTTTTTTTTTTTTTTTTTTTTAACTTTTTGGCATCCTGGGGATCCCTGCTGCGTATGCTAAGCAAGCACTCTACCATTCTACCACTAAGCTACACCCCAGACCCCCTTCCCACTTTTGAATAATTTCTCCATGAGCAGCCACCAACCAAAAGCTGCATGTCTTCAAGATTTAACCTAATCTTGATAAAAATCCAAACTGAATACGCTTGAGCTCATCATGATTACTCGATGGGATCAGCAAGCCTACTTCCCTACATAGAAGAGAGACGATGCCAGCGACAAGGGAAAAAAAAGATTTGCAAAGCTCCTTCCCCAAAGGGCAGGCACTTTTCAAATCAATGCCCAGATAACTACTCATCTCCAGAATAAGCAAGACACCCCTTATCTGCCAGCTAAAACTCCACAAAGAATGCCACAATTTCGGGGGGAGGGGAGAGACTTACAAATAGAACTAAAGGATACATAGCATCTTATATTAAAGGTCTAAAAGCCAGAGAAAACTCATATAGTTTGATGAACGCAATCTGTATTGCATGAACTACTCCCACAATGCTATTTCTCTTCCATCTCTACAAGCGCCAACCAGTCATGCTCTGGCACTCACCACTCATCCCACAAACATTTACTTAGCACCTAGTAGATGTCCTGCACCGGGCTGGCTGCAGTCTGGGCTTACAAGCTGCATCTGTGCCATGCTAAAGCCATCTATTTTCAAGTGGCACGCAGTGGAGAAGGTTAACACCTACAAAGAGGATGCGCGTGATAACCCTCCTCGGCTACTCAAAACAGGGTGGGGGCTCCCACTTTGAGTCCTGGACACTGCTCCCTCCAGCTGGGGCATCATTCCTTTCGTCCCTGCCTTACAAATCCTTCCTTATGAACCAAAAGCTGTCAACTGGATGCAACTGAAATGGGGAAGAAAAAAACCCATTTTCTCAAAATCTTTGGCTTTGCTGTTGCTGAAAGCTTTGCCACCAAAGAAAAAACAACGAAGAAGGAAGGAGGTGGTCAGTTATGTTAAGAACAACATCAGGACAATTCTGGAGGTTGGCCCCAAGCGCCACACCACGCAGCAGTGCGAGAAGCCCCCAGAGCCGCAGCTGGCATCCTGGCACAACGCCCCACGCCCACTTCTCGCTCCTTCTCTGGTGTTTATGTTCCTCCGAAAAGCCCATTTGCAGTCCCAAAGAAATGGGGCAGAAGGAGCTCGAAGCGGAAGGCACATCTTGAACCTCCGCGCCCCAAAAAGGAAGGAAGCCTCTCGGGCGAGAGGCTGGGGGCTGGGCCGGCCCCGGGGCAGGGATGCGCCCGCGCTCCGCGGCTTCGCCGGCTCCGGACAGGCAGGGCACTCGTCCTCCCCTCGGCGCCTAGCCTCTTACCCGCTTCGCTCTCTTCTTTACTGCTTTTTAATTCTGATGAGAAAGTCTCCAGGACTGGAGCAGAAAGGGGCGGCGAGGGAAAACCTGCTCCCCCTCGAGGGGCGTCCCTATCCACCCAGTCGCAGAGCCTACCTTTCGGGACAGTTACCAACCAGCCACCTCCCCTGCCAGGACCCGCCGAAGCCCGGGGACGTACCGGCCACGGAGGGGTCTCTCGACGTAGGGCCAGGCCAGGCCTGCCAGGTAGCGCGGGCGTCTCCGCGGCCGGTCCGCGCGGGGGACTTGCCTGGGACGTGCTCCGCCGCGCCTCCCCTCCCCGCAGCCCGGCAGTCGTTGCGGGGCCGGTGCCCCAGCGCCAGCACCGCGCGGAAGTTTGGCCGCTGCAAACGTGAGAAAACGCAGCTCCGTGAGCACCCGCCCCCCGCCTCCCGCGCCGGCCCCACCCCCGCAGCCCGACCCCTGGCGGCGGCGACCTTGGCCACCCGGGCGCTGCAGGCTGCAGGGAGGAGGGGCTGCCGCGCTTGCCTGTGGCTGGCGGCCGCGAGGCCCAGGACACGTCGCCCACAGCCCCCGGCGGGCGCCTGCACCCGGCCCGCGCCCGGCCCGCGCCCCGCGCCCCTGCGCGCCCCGACTCACCCCGTGTGCAGAGCCGGGGCTCGGCGGGCGGGGCGCGTCACATCGGGCGGGCTCCTTCGCACGTGGGGACCTCTCTGCCGCCTGTCGTCCTCGGGTCGTGCCCCCCCCCGCACCTTGCCCCCTCCCTCGCTCCTCTCCCGGGGCTCTTTTTTCCGGGTTAATTACGTTTCGTATTAAGGCAAAACCCAGCCCCGGATGTGAGTACAATGCTCCTCCGGGGGCGGAGAGGGTGCGGGGGCGCGGCGGCGGGCGGCTGGGGGCTGTCCGCGTGCCCGAGGTCGCCAGGCCGCGCAGGTGGCGCCCGGGCCGCAGGTGTCCGAGCGGGGGCGCCCAGGGAGCGAGGCCGCCGAGCTGCGCGGGTCGGGGTCGAAAGGCGGGCGGATCCTTCCGGGTTGTCCTGGATGCGCCGTGGCGCCCTCGCCGGGGCTCCGGGGACGCTTCGGAGTGCGGCGCGCAACGCGCGTCCTGCCTCGCGGCGGGAAGAAAGTGGGAGCCGGGCAAGCGCGAACCGAGCTGACGCGGTCCCGAGGACCTGGGCCGGGCGCCGGATCCGCCGGCCACCTGTGGGGATCAGCCCGGACCGACGCCGATGAGGAAACCGAGACTCGGGAAGTTAAGTAACGAGCCCGGTCCCCGGCGGCGGCAGGCAGGTCTGTCGGGTTCTGACGCCGGCGCCCACGCGGTACGCAGCAGGCAGCGCCCAGACTGACAGCGATTTTCCCTGGAGCCGGAGCCCCCTTAGGACGCGGACCCGGGACGGCGCCGGCGGGGCCTGCAGCGAGCGGGTCCCCTGGGGAGGACGAGCCCAGCGCCGACACCCCGGGGTGAGGGGCGCCTGGGCGCCCGGGACCCGATGCGCGGAAGGGAGGACAGGGTTCTTGTTCTGAACCTTGGGGGAAGCGCCGACTGTAAAGTCGCGGCGCCCAGAGGTGACACAGCCTGGGAGAAGTAAAGGGTTCCAGCCAGGTGAGGCCGGGGGCGCGCAGCCCACACCCAGACACCGCGTCCCCTCTTCCACTTGGATTGCGGAAGCCAAAACCAGCCGCGCCGCTCTTCAGCTGTGAAGAAAGTCTTTGCTTTGAAACGTCTCGCACTGAATGAGGGACACACACACACACACACACACACAATGTCCAGTGTAAACACAACAACGGCAATTGTGTGTGTGTTCCCGAAGGTTTCTGGCAGCACTGAGGGCCACACAGCGCAGCGGTCGGTGGCTGCACCCACGTGGAGAGGTCTGGAACCAGAAGCAGGCGTCAGGATTTGAAGCCCTGCTCTGCCACTTGTTAGCCCTGCTCCCTCCCGTCCCAGCCACTAGCTCCAAGTGGTCCCACCGCCTGGGGAGTCAGCATATGCAGTCTATAGGCTCTTCTCCCACGCGAAGACGCTGTGTAAATCGTTTCACTTTAAAACTAGATTATTGGATGCACTGCACAAAGGAACACTTCCTACTGGAAACCACCTATCGTCCCACCCCCCAACCCCTGTCGGTTGCCTGGGCTGAATGATCGGTCCCAGAAAATCCGATTCTCAACCTTAGTCTCCAGTGTGAGCAGTGAGGTGAAAGCCTCAGATTTCATGGTATGGTTCCCATGAAAACCCATAATCTCTGCTCCCTAGGGGGCCTCCTGAGAGTCAATCACAGGGCCACAAATATGTTCTGAGCACTACTGTGTTGGATGCTGGGAAGAGGATGAGAAACCGAAGGCCTAGGGTCTCTGTGGACCCACGGATGGCTGGAAGGTCGGGGAAATGGTACTAAGATAGTGGTGCCAGGGCTTCAGAGAGTAAGACGGGCTTCTCAAGGAGGCGCTGAACTTGGAAGTGCACCTAAGAAATACACTTTGGGATAGGTTTGACTCCAGTGGGACAAGGCAAGGACTTGAGCTGAGACCAGAGCCAGCCGCTCGCCCTGTGCTGGGAGCCCGTCTGTCTCTGGCCGGGAGCTCGTCCCAGTTAGATGACAGTTGCTGCACTCACTAGGTCTCCCAGTGCGTCCTCAGACAACCCGCTGCACCCCTCTGTGCCTCTGAGCTGGCATCCGTCCGTTGAGCTGTTCTCTCCTCTCGCTTCTCACTTTTTCCCCCTCTTGTGGTAAAATACACATACCACAAACGTCACAGTTGTAACCATGTTAAAAAGTGTGTGGTGGAATTTAGTACGTTCACTGTGTTGGGCCACTGTCACCTTTCTAGAAGTGACCCCATGCCTCTTGGGCAGTCACCCCCATTCCTCTCTTCTCCCTGTCACTGATAAGCCTGAAGTGGGCTTCCATCTAGGCAGTGAATTTCGTGTAAGTGGAATCATGTAATACGGGACATTTCATGTCAGAGTTCTTTTACTTTTACCATCTCTTGATCAACACATTTTGAAGTAGTGTATTTCCAATTGTTTGATTTTATGTCTTAATTTTTTTTCAGGTACAATAAACAGCCCTGCAAGTGTGACTCTACCTGTGGAAAATGGGGTGTCAGAAAGGGGACCAGCATAAAGTGAGGTTCAAATGTTGCCATTAATCAGTGGCAGAGCTGGTTTTAGAACCCGAGGATGAGTCTTGGTAGAGGAAGGTGGGGACCACTGGCCCAGGGCTTCAGAATCCAATCTAAAAGCCCTCTACTCTCCCCCAGCCGCTTATTTATGTGCTTTCTATCCATTTTCTGAGTTAATGGCTGGTTAACTAGATAACCCAAGCACCTCCATTGTGCATCAGCGCCCCGCCCAGAGGAAGCTGTATTGTTCTCTGTCCTCGGGGGATTCTCGATATATGAGGGTTCAGGCTGCAGCTGGGGCTGGTTAGTTACACTGGGGAAAGCGCAGAACTGACCAGGTCAAGGTCAGTGGTGTGATCCTGGTTCAAACCGGTTAATTTTGCACAGAGATGAACTGCTCCCAGTCATACACCATACCCCCAACACTAGTTTATATAAGTAGTTGCTATTGGTTTTAATAGCAACCTATGAGTGGTTCCCACTTCTAGAAAAATTGTGCAAACTACCATTGTTCTGTTGGATCTTATTTATTGAATAATTATCTGAACCTATTAACATTTTTCCTTTCATATGCCCTGCATGTGCTTATTTTTCCAAGTACTCACTAAATACTAATTGCTCTATGTATATTATCTCAGTTAAGCCTTCCAGCTATGTTGAGAATCAAGTGCTGTACTATTACTTTCCCATTTTACAGTGACAAGGTGACTAAGCCATGAAGATGAAATCCAGATACAGACCTGGGTGGTCTGATGCCAGAGTCGCCCTCTTTACCCGGGTCACACTAGTGGGTGTAATGGCAGACCTTGAAAGGGTATAGAAATACAAAAACGACACTTGCCGCTTCCACATATTCTATATGTGTCATTACTTGGACTTTCCTTTCTATTTCAACTAGCAATTCCTTGTTGAAGGGTACATCCTATAAAAAGTCATGTGACTATAGAGAGAGATAGGCACAGAGAAACATGCAGTTTATATATTCACTGCAGCATTGTTCATAACGGTGAAAATGGGAAATCACTGTCTTGATCAGGTTGCAGATAAGTATTGTTACATCCACACAGTCTTATAGTATCCTGCCATTTAAAAAGAACGAACAGCCAGGTGTAGTGGTGTACACCTGTGATCCCAGCACTTGGGAGGCTGAGTCAGAAGGATCACTAGTCTGAAGGCAATTTAGAGATTTACTGAGATCAGATTTTTTGGTGTGTGTGAGATCAGAGTTTATAAGGGGGCAGGGTGACGGGTTGTAACTCAGTGTTCAGTCCCCAGTACCACAAGAAAGAAGAGAGAAAAAAGGAAGGGACTACAAAACTACGTATAATGCAATCCTATTTCTGTAAATAACATTTTATTTACTCACATGTCTTCACACATAGTTGTTTACATATAAAAAATGTCTAGTGGGATATATTCCAAACTGTTAACTATAACTGTCTTAGGACTAGGCAGAAGAGGCAAAAATGGTGGATTTCACTTCCAAAATATATATTCTGTAATGTTTGGAGGTTTTTTGTGGCAAGTATGCAGACATCTGATTATCAAAAGAACAACAATGATTTAACTTTTTAATACAATTTTAAAATTCTGTGGAAAAGAAAATCAACTTGCAGCCTTCAAGGGGCTCCTCCTTGAGTAGGGAGAGAATATGGTACATACAGAAATAACTATCAGAGTCAGAACATTGGTCAGGAGAGGAGAGAAAATTCTCTGGGAAGATGTCAGCCAGCTGCGGCTGAGAAAATACGCGCAGAACAGGGCCCTCTGGAAGGACCTTGGGGGAAAGGTAGACGGTGGAAGGGGAGGGGGGGAGGTGAGAGCAAGTGGGGTTTGCAGAAAGAGAGCCGGAGGGAGGTGTGGCTGTGCAGCAGGAGAGGAAGGGACTGAGCTGGAAGGAAGGCAGCTGGAGAGTCTGTGTCACTACCGTTAGGGTCCTGTATTGATTTCTTTAGTCTGTAAGAGCCACTGTAAGTTTTAAGCAAGGAAGGGACATGCTCAGAAGTGAGTGAGCAGCCAGGTGTGATGACACACGACTGTAATCCCAGCCACTCTGTAGGCTGGGGCAGAAGGATCACACGTGCGAGGCCAACCTGGGCAACTTAGCAAGACCCTGTTTCAAAATAAAACCAAAAAAAAAAAAGGTCTGGGGATGTGGCCCAATGCTCCCTGGCTTCAATCCCCAGAACAGGGGGGAAGAAAGTGAATAAGCAGCAATTTCATAGCCAGTGGCTATGTAATTGTAATTGTACTCTAGCATCAAGCTGCCTAGTTTTAACTGCCTGTTCTGTTCCTAATTACTGGAGTCGCCAGGGACGTCTCTGGGTTTCTATAAAATGGGGAAATGGTGATAACCCATGACCATATTGTACCACTGTTGGGACCTAATTAATTAGTGCTTTCAGGGTGCATGTCCATGCTGAGAATGTCTGCCAACTTAAAAAAGAAAAAACCCTGGCAAGGGCTGGGGGTCCACTGGTAGCTGACCGCATGCCTCGCAGGTGCAAGGCCCTGATTTGGTCCTCAGCATCACAAAAACAAAGTAAGTAAAATAAAATTGAAAAATCAGTATTGTGTTAATTTTCTTGTTGCTGAAACAAAATACCCAACGCTCAAAGTTAAGGGAGGAAAGGATTGTTTAGTTCAGTTTGTAGAGGTTTCAGTCCATAGCAAACTGGCTGCAAGGCAGTGGCATGGCAGACAAGCACTGCAAAGGGGAAACAGTTCGCGTGGGCAGAAGGTAGCAGAGCAAACAAGAGGCAACCACAGCCCTTTCTGTCCCTTGTATCTTATCCGGGCTAACTCAGAGCAGGCAGCGTTGACACCTTTAATCCTAGCACTGGATCCTAGCCCTGCAGCATGAACCAACCCCAGCGTCACACTCTCTAGATCCGGCCAACTCTGAAAAAAGCCCTGTGACCACATGGGGCTTTGTGGAGACAGCTAGACACAGCCATAACAGCCTACTTTTAGATTAAAATCTGTGCATTTGATTCTGAAATTTACAAAGAGCTCACTTCTTTTTTTCACACTCTCACGGATAATGTATTATTAATCTCATTTTACAGATGAAGTATTTAGGCTTTGAAGAAAGAAGTGAGTTCTCTTATCTGAATCCGTAAATTCTGGTTCCTGCCTCCAAACCCAAGAATTAGCTCGAACTTCCAGAGCCTTGAAAGTAGGCAAAAAATGGGAAGTACTAAAAACTTCAGAAATTTCTGTTTACAGGACAAGAGACAAGCGGTAAGAGATAGGAATAAAGCAAGATCAAGAAAGATAAAATTTTGGTGACTACCTGGAGGTTTTTATATAAAATCAAACGAAGCATATGAACAGGAAATGCATATGTACACACACATACACACCTTTATACATACATGATACACAGGCTAAAATTATTTCCTAGTAACTAAGTTTGCAAGGCATTACCACACTGCTGACTCTGACACTAACATGAACCTCAGGATGGGGTGTGCATCCTGTGCCCAGAAATAACTGCCGCCCAGAAGCTCCATGCCTACAGCTCTGTGCCTACAGCACTGTTTTTCCAGTTTGAGTAAGAGAAGGGGGACTTCTGTGTCCTCAGTGCTGCCTTGTGATTCAACAGGAAGAACTGGCCCCTACAGAGTCGGTGAGAGAATGAGCAGCCCCTTGATTTTGAACCCATAATCCTGGCCCAGCACACAAATGGCTTTTTACTCAGATGGTTACATAATTCACGTTATCATCGCTGAACCCAGATGGGGGCTACTGTTAGTAAATATTTGCGGGTGAAAACACCAAAGTTATGGTACTCGCCTGTAATCCCAGCACTCGGGAGGCTGATGCAGGAGTAGTGCCTCATATTCAAGGCCAGCCTGGGCTACATGTTGAGACCCCGTCTCAAAAACACAAAATAACAACAACAACAATAAAAGTCAAAGTCATAAGCAGGAACAAACTCCAGCTCATTGTAGGAAATGCCTATGGTCATTGGTGAGGCAGGTGATAAACCAGTGATGCCTATGGTCATTGGTGAGGCAGGTGGTGAGAACCAGTGATTCTCAACCCAAGCCAACTATTATAGACCACAAAAAACAAAGAAAGGCAAAAAGGATATTTGGCTGTACACATACATGTATGTCCTCTCATTATTTTGGTGAAAGGCAATAGATGCTGCTCTATTCCCCACCAAAACTCATACTGAAATTTCACTTCTCATGTAAGGTACTAAGAGGTGAGACCAGCAGGAAACCTTAAGAAGCAGCTGGTTTAGGACGCTTCTGCCTTCGTGAATGGATTAATTCATTCGTGAGTTCAGTTTTACAATACTTGCCAGTCTGTGGATCGATTTATCAAAATATTTTATGGCTAGAGGTGTAACAAGTGGTAGAGTACTTTCCTGCCATGCATGAACCCCTGAGTTTAATTACCAGCAATGCATTCAAAAAATAAATAAATGAAAGCTAATTTCATATCACTTCACATGAAAAATCCTGCTACCGGAAATGCTATGCAAAACCTGACTTGAAGCTTGGATTCGGTGCTAGTGAAACTGAGGGTGAGTCACTGGAGACGGATGATTTGCCCAAGGATCTTCATTCAAATGTCATAATTTGTATGATTACAAGTCTATATTAAAATGAAGCAAGACTCTTCAGGGGGCTGGGGATATAAAGTAACATGAAGGCCCTGGTATCAATCCCCAGTACAAAAAAAAAAAAAAAGTAGCACTAGGTAGGCCCAGTCTTAACTCCTTCATTTAGCAACAAAGCAATAACAAACTAAATTTATCCTTATTCCTAACATTTAATGACACCATTGGTATCCTAATTGGATAAAAGGCTAAATGCACCCTTCGTCACTGATTTATCACAGTCCTGGCTTTGACATATACAGGGCTAGGGTCACCCTTCTAGCAACTGCAGCCCTCGGAACACACCTCAACTCAGGAGGTGAGAAGGGTCTTTGGGTCTCGCCAAAGTGTTTATTGATTCTTATTGAATATCAAATGCCAACAGGCCCCATTACACAGTTTCTCAGCCCTCAGATTAGAAACAGCAGCAGAATGGAGACAGCACTGCGATGGGCAGGGGTATGGGAAGCAAGTGACTTACCCACGTCACCGTGGGTCTCTACAAGGAACTGCTGAAACAGCAAGGAAGTCACCGAGTTCCCAGAAGCCATGTGTGCTCCAGACAACCTCCAACGCTCTTGGTCATGACCTTGGTGTTGGAAGAAATGGTTGGACTGAGATCAGAGCCTTTACTGATGGTGGAAAGTTCCTGTGGTTCTGCCGGTGGAGTGGCAGCCTCTGGGGGAAAAAGTCACCCAGGAAGCAACAAGAGCAGAATTCATGATTCATTTGCACGCTTTTATATTTTTAAAGTAGTATACCATGTGCATTGTGTACATTTTCTTTTTTTCATTTTATTTTAAAAGAGAGTAAAATTAAACACAACAAAACAGAACAGAATGGGACATAAGAAAGCATAAATTTCAAAGCAAGACAACCAGAGATCTTCACTATCTGTCATATTGTCTCTTGTTTTCTTCCAAATGGTTGTCCTTATCTTTGCATATGGGGAGCTCATACTAAATAACATAGTCAATCTTTTCACAAGATGTGTAGTTCTCTGGCTCCCACTTGCTAGGCAGGGGGGGGAGGGGGAGGGGGCACACGGGATGGGGGACAGGACGACCTGAGATGTCTGATTCTCAGCCCACACACAGGCAGGATCACAGTCGCCCCCCAGAGACGGGAAGAGTTCCTTGTTCTCCCGGCACCCCAAGCGAACCATACGGTGCAGGTCTGATGCACCAGGGTCTCTGTTCTTCGGGCTGCGGAAAGTCTGCCACACTCTCAGCCGCCCCCCATGAGAGAGGAGGAGTTCCTTGTTCTCCCGGCACCCCAGGTCAACCGCACAGTGCAGGTCCTGATGCACCAGGGTCTCTCTCCTTCAGGCTGCCGAAAGTCTTCCACACTCTCAGTTGTCCCCCAGAGAGGGGAAGAGCTCCTTGTTCTCCTGGCACCCAAGTCAACCACATGGTGCAGGTCCCGAGGTGCCAGGGTCTCTCCCCTGCAGGCCCCCTAAAGTCCACCATACTCACCTGCTATTTCTTTCTGATGAATTGACCATTCCATTTCCAAAGTTCTGAAATGGCCAACAGACCACAGAAAGAATTCTCTTTAGGCTCCTGTTTGAAACCAGCAGCTACAGTGATCTGCTTGCCTTGCTTCAGGGCCATTGTGTACATTTTCCTGTTTTAATCAGTGTCCCTAGAAAAAATATTATAGGTAAAAGGCCTATGGAAAAGAAAATTTGTATAAATTAAAAATATTATACCATGATTAGATATCATATTGATCAGAATGGATAAAATGAAAAAATAGTGATAATACCATATGCTTTGTAGCATATACTAGACAGTAGTGACAATGCCATATGCTAGCCAGAATGCAGAGAACATGATACACTGCCAGTAAGAACACAAAATGGGGCTGGGGATTTCACTCAGTGGCAGAGCACCTGCCTGGCAAGCACAAGGTCCTGCGTTTGAGTCTCAGTACCCCTCCCATAGAATATAAAATGGCACAGCCTCTCTGAAACAGCTCAGCAATTCGTTAAAATATAAACATGCAAAGAAGGACTGAGATGCAGTATGCATATGTACCAACTCCCCAAGATGAATCGATCCCTTATGTATCAAAAATAAAACAAAGTGTCCTGAGGCAGCATAGAAAGATAAGATAGGTGGAAAAAAGATAAGAAAATCATAATTTTAAATTTGCACTATTAATGAAAACTGCAGATTCAGGACACAAATCCAGCCAAAAATTTCTGAGATGTTTGAAGACACAGTAAGCCTGTACGTAGGCCTTTTTCACCTTTTTCGTCTATAAAATGAACCTGCACTTTATATCACCGAGCATGTGCTTTTGGAATTTTGCCTACTAAATCTCTTTATCTCTCTAAAAGTAATTAAATATACAATATCATAGGGCCCAGCAATTGCACTCCCGCTCACTGTCCCAAAGAAATGAAGACTATAGTCAGGCACATAAAAACCTGTGTGTGACTGTTAGAGCAGTTTTGGTCCTAGCAGCCCCCAGGTAGAAACCACGGCCTCCAGCCAAGGGGTGGCTGGAGAAGACGAGGCGCGCTGCCGTGAGCAGACTGCTGGTATACCCACCAACCTGGATAATCGCCAGTTACACCAAATGGAACAACCACCGAGGGGTCCCATATGCACGGATCCATATCTATAACAATTCAAAACGATAGAATATGGAAATGCAGGGCGATGGTTACCAAGGAAGGAGCAAGCGTAGGGTGAGGGAAGTGATGCGGCGTGAAAGCGCTGGGCATCTGTGCCCACTGAAGTGCTCTGTGTCTTGGCTGGACGCCGTTACCGTACTGTCGTCTACAGGGTGAGGGGTACCATTGCAGGAAACCTTAGAAGTGAACGGGAGTTGTTTTATTGTTTTTTAGTGCTAAGGACCAGATATAGGGCAGCACACACTGTGGGCAAGAAGTCTACCACTGAGTAATTCCCCCCGGCTCTGAAATTGCTCTTACAATTGCATGGGAAGCTGCAGTTATTTCTAAATAAAATGCTGAAGTAAGACAGACTTACATTTCTTTCTTTCTTTCTTTCTTTCTTTCTTTCTTTCTTTTTTTCTGGTCTTTTTGAGACAGAGTCTCACTAGGCAGTTCAGGCTGGCCTTGAACTCACTTTGTCACCCAGGCTGGCCTCAAACTTGCAGCAATCTTCCTGCCTCAGCCTCCTGAGTGCTAGGGTTCCAGGCATGTGTTGCCATCAACCCAGCAAAAATTTTAAAGTTAAAAAAAATATTGGGAGAGGTCCATGTTTTAAAAGATGCTACATAGTTTTAAATCTCACAGTGATATTCTTCTTGACCTTGGCTAACTGAGACATTCCTGCTTATGGATTTCATAGAATGATTAAGTACAATTTCACACACTGTGGCAGGAAGTACTTGGTCTTTTGTATCCATGGCATATGTATCCATGAACTCAATGATTATGTACTGAAAATACTTCTAAAAATTATAGCCAGGTATAGTGGCACATACCTGTAATCTCAACACGTTGAGAGGCTGAGGCAGGGGCAGACTGCACAATGAAGCAAATTAGGAATTTCCTGTCTCAAAATAAAAAATGAAAAGAGGGCTGGGGATGAAGCTCAGCACAAGGGCTCTGGGTTCCATCCCTAGTACCACAAATAAAACAAAAAATAGTGATAATAATGTACTGAACATATATGGACTTTTTATTGCTATTATTCCCTAAACCATATAGTAAAACAACTCTCTTACATTGTACGGTAGTAGGTATCGTAAGTACTCTAGAGATGATTTGAAATATACAGGAAGCTGTGCATAGGTTATATACAAACACTACCTCATTGTATTTGAGAAACTGGAGCATCCCTGTATTTTTATATGGGGAGGGCCCTGGAATAGTTTCCTCAGGAACAACTATACAGTACCTAACTGCAATGAGCTAAGATTAGTTTTTGGTGGGCTCAGGTGCAAAGCAGGGCTTCTTACCCGAGTGGACCTGTGGCTGCTTCCCCTCATTGTCCTTCCATCCTTACAGAGAGAGCTTAGCTCTTGGCAAAAGGCCGCCAGAACCCGGAGTGGCTTGGAATCACTGCACTGACCAGCTGGGCCTGGAGCTCAGCTCGGGCACTCGGACCAGTTACGGTGAAAACCCCTCAGGCTCTCGCCGGGCTCAGGAGGGGAGGAGCGCGCTCCAGGCCAATCCATCGGGTACAGCTGGTAATGATACGCAGCTAAGGGCCAATGAGCCAAGCCACGGCCGCCGCAACGTAAACTACGTATTCTTGAAATAGTTCAGTCGCGAGATCTCGGGGCTGGTTTATTTTTGTTTTCTCCAATCTAAGCCTCTGGGCTGTGACCCCATCAGTACCTCCAAGTTCTGTGCTGAGTAGTCAGGCTGGCATGGTGGGGTTCAGAGAGCTTCGGACTAGGAATCCCCCGAGATCGTAAGCATCACACTGTCTACCGCCTCTGTCATTCAAGGCTGCGGAGGGCCTGCAAACAGAAAAATTCTTGACTTGGCACATCAGTAAAAGAACGGTGTGAAGCAGGGCTCCTCAAACGTTTCCTTCTCTGCCCCCTAAAAATGCGGAAACCTGGGTATCCCTTTGCCTATTTTGAAACTGACAGTTGCTCGTTTTCATGGTAGCACTGAGCATTGGATGTATTCTGAAGACAGTCAGCATGGGGTGTTTTAAAATAAAACTGATACCACTCACTCTGTATCCATTAGAATCTAAGCATCATAGTAATTTGACACCATGGTCCATTTCTTAAAAAAACGAAAACACAGTCCTCTGACAGAAATGTTAAATTGTTTCCTTTATTCCTTCAACTAGCTTTCATGTCACTTGCTGTTCAGAATGGTATTCATCCCAGCCAGCACCCTAGCAAGCTGAGGCAGGGGGATCACAGGTTTGAGCTAGCCTCAGACATTCAGGAAGTCAGGGAGAACCTGCCTCAAAAGAAAAAATAAAAATAGAAAGGGCTAGGGATGTAGCTCTCTGCGAAGACTCTGGTACAATTCCCAGTACTACACTCACAAAAAATTATATTCCAAACATCAAATTTTTTATGCTTGGACATTTTAATAGATTGCTTTAACATACTTTCTGAAGCAAATGTGCATATGTGAACTGATTTTATAATTGAAAAAAATCTCGTGCCCATAAGTCTCTCAGTGCTAAAACATTTTGGAGCCTAAGTCATCATTACCACTATGAATAATAGGATAAATATGTATTTTACTGGTGGCTAAATATGAAACATTAAAGTAATATTGAAAACTGGTCTCTTAGTAAGAGGGGGGAGAACAGACTACAGTCCTGTGTGTTTTAAGTCTTACACACGGTGCGCAGCGAGTTTAATGTTAATAGTAAACTTAATATTATTGCACCAGTGAGTGGAGCTCGAACTCGCAGGGTCCCTGGCCCTCATTTTTGACTTTGAGCCCCTAGGGGCCCTGTTCACGTCAGCAAGTGAGGGCTGAGAGATCTGGGTATGATGATGGCCGGAACTGGTGAGAGGGAAGGAAACTGACACAGCACAGAAGGACAGAGCTTCCGAAGGGGACCCTGAGACGACGAAGTCACTGCAGAGCTGGACCACCTTCGCAGGGAGCCCCAGCCTGCTTGTCCACAGGCCCACGGTCTGCAGCACCACGCAGTTCTTTGATCTCCTTGTAGTCATAGAACGTGTATCAATCAGAGATCTTCCTGCAAGACTGATTGCACGGGGGAGCCAGAGGTGTAGGACACACCTGTAATCCCAGCACTTGAGGAGGCCGAGGCAGGAGGAGCACAAGTTTGTGCTCGACCTGAGCAATCCTTAGCAAGACCCTGCCTCGGAAAGGAGGGTGGAGGGGGTGGCTAGGATGTAGCTCAGGGCAAATGCCTCGCATTCAGTCCCCATTCCGGAAAGAAGCCATCCATGGGGGAGGCTGTGCGAGTGTGCTGAGGGCCGCAGCGCGGGCACTCTCCCTACACTCCACTTTGCTGTGCTATGAACTCGACTCTCAAACATCATCTTGGCTCTGGAGGATGCTTCAAGCCAGGGCAAGGCCTTGGTTTCCTGTATTAGAAGAGGGTGGGTGTGCCAAACTGTAAGGGAAGATGGAAAATCGGGGTCCCAGTGTGAAATCACCCTATTCTGTCTTGGGCAGAGCTAGACACCAATCCCCTAAAACCCTGTGCCCTTTGGGGTATAGCATTTAAACACCACTGGTAGAAGGTAGTTTACAACTGCCTCAAATGCCCAGGACTATAACATGGGGGGGGTAGCAGTACTGGGGACTGAACCCAGGGCCTATGCACTGATCTACATCCTTAGCCCTTTTTCATTTCTTATTTTGAGATGGTCTCCCTGTCATTAACTTGCTCACAAGTTTGTGGCTCCCACTTGTGATCTGCCTGCCTCAGCCTCCCAGAGCCAAGATGATAGACATGCACCAGTCATGCCCCACTCAGAGGTTAGGACTCTGCTGTCCAAAGTTCACACCGACCCGGTGTCCAATATCAATCCGGCAATGCCATGGAATCTACATCATTCAGTTTAAGAGGTGAGAAAAAGTGAGACTTAGAAAGGAGAAGAGCTTGACCGGGCACTTTCCCATCCCCCAGCCTGACCCCACACGCACTAGCGCTGTCAGCAGTGCCAGCCCTGCCTGTTTCCATCCCTTTACCCAAAGCAGAGGTGAAGGCAAACAGAAGTGACACAGCCCAAAGGCAGGGAGGCCCTGGAGGTGGCGGTGGGTGCGCAGGTGCCACGGGGAGAGCCCCGTCTGTCCCCGCCATGCCAGGCTATGGTGCACCCCACCAAGTGCACAGCACCACTGTTCAGAGCAGCTGCACAACCCAGGCACTGGCAACAGACAAAGGGATAAAGAAAGCAGGGTGTTCACATGCCATGGAGTATGATTCAGCCCTGAAGAATGACATCGTGTCATTTGCAGCAAAGTGGATGGAATTGGAAGGCATCGAGTTCAATGAAATAAGCCAGACACAGACAGACTAGCACCACCATTCGCCTGGATGTGGGAGCTAAGCAAGGTTGACTTGAATGTAGGCCCAGGAGGACTGGAGGGTGGGAAGGGTACGAGGTGCACAGGTGAGGAGGCTGACTCTGACCCTGTGTGACTGTGTGACATCACACTGAAGCTGTCACTGTGCACAGTTGATGTTTGTTACTAAGGGTGGCAATTGGCAAGTCAGCAAGCACCATGCACAGGCAGCTGGGGGAGGAGAACAAAAACCAACAAAAAGCCAAACCCTCCTTGTGAATTGGCACCATGTGCAGGCCGCTGAAGGGAGAGGCAGACACCAGCCCCTTTCAGAGTGTGGGCTGGGAGACAAGAAGAGCCAACACCCCCACCCCTGTCTCTCCTCCCCCAGCCCCCACCCCACCGTAAGCTGATCCAGAGAAACACAGGCTGCGATGATAGCTAATGAGGTAAAATACAACATAGTGCTTGTAGAGTTTAGTGTTTCACTGACTTTGTAGGCCTAAAGCCGGTGGTGCAATCATCTGTTCAGAGGATAACAATACACAATGTAGTATCTAAGGGAAGGCCATTGTTAACTTCCTATTGTCTCGTTTTGAGGTCCTGTATCATTTTCATTGTTTTGTTAGGTTGCATTTTATCCTGTTTTGTTTTATTTGATTTCATTATATCCAATGGCATGGGCAGCTATTTCAAAGATAGCAAGGTACATTATGGTAACCATTTTGGATTTACTATTGTCTTGTTTTGAAGTCCTGTATTGCGTTCATTGTTTTGTTTTTATTAGTTCTACTCTATTCTTTTTTGTTTGATTTTACTGTCTGAAGGTATCTGCAGCTATTCTGAAGACAAGAGGCATTATGGTAGCTACTGTTGATTTCCTATTATCTTTTTTGGAACTCCTGTTTCACTTACACTGTTTTAATTGGCTTTATTCGGTCTTATTTTGCTTGGTTTTGTTCTCTTTAAAATAAAATTAAGCGTGACAATTTAAAATGATGATTGAGGGAGGCTGTGGAGCTGCCGTGTCACTCAGGGCCTGGGTTCCATTCCCTGTGCCACCAAACAGGACTCTAAAACAGGAGAGAGAGCAGTCATTCCTTTTAGATAAGGAACTAAACTTACTTGAGATGTGTACGCCATCTCCTTTGCCATTTAGACCTCAGGTACCAAACGGAAGCAGTTTTGAAGTCCGCCCATGTTTCTCACAGCCTTGAGGCCCTCCCGGTGGCTCCCGAAGCTGGACCCCACCTCGCCCTGGCTCCCCAGCCCCGGCTCCCCTGGACTCCTGCAGCCGCTGTCACACAGGGCCTCTCCCAAGCGCAAGAGTGGCTGAGTTTAGGCCTCTTCCTGCCTCCTCGTGGCGCGGAGGTCTCCCCTGGGGACCCCCGGTCTGCTGGGCTCCCCGGTGATGCAAGAAAGCTGCAATCTCCATCCAGCCGCTGCCTCCTTCTCCTGATTCGCCCCCCCTCCCCCGTTCTTCAGCAGAGCCTCAGGGAGAAGCTGCTCTGCTCCCCTCCGCAAAGGCAGGAAGGCGAGACCCACACTGTGGATCAGGAGACCCCGGCCCAGCTCCAGCTCAGAGACCGGTGCTCGTGAAACTGAGTGCAGATGGGGCTGGGGATTTAGCTCAGCGGCATAAGCGCCTGCCTTGCAAGCAGGCAGTCGTGAGTTCGATCCCTGGTACCGATAAAAAAAAAAAAAAGAAAAAAAAGAAACTGAGTGCAGAGAAGTTTGCACATGCGTGTGCACGCACGTGTATGTGTGCATGTGTGCGTGTTCATGCGTGCTGCGTGTGCATGCACATGCATATGTGTGTTCGTGTGTGCATGCACATGTGTATTACGCTTGAGTGCATGTGTGTGTGCATGTGTGTGTGTCCCAGCCCCTCCTATCGTAGGCAACCCCCTGAGCCCTGAGTCTTCCTCTCTGACACCCTGGCCCCGGCACCCCCACCCCAGTTTCTTGGCTTGGCTCAGCCAGGGTTCCCAGGCACCGGGGGTGTGAGGTTGCCAACCAGGAAAAACCAGGGAAAAGAAAGGAGAAAGGAGAAACAGTGCACCCTGAGGTGCAGTGTGTCTGGGCCACTTCCAGTTCAAGGTTGTTCTTCTCAGGCCAGCGATGGTCTCAACACCAGACGAAACCAAGTCTCACCTCTCCTCGTGTGGGTCCAGCCCTCAGCTGTGGTGTGCATGGGAGCAGGGGCAATGATCAAGGAAAGCAGCAGGGTCAGGGGACAGGTGCTCCGCAGAGTTCAGGGGACCCCAGCTCCCCGAGACAGCGTGTCCCTCTTTTCGTAGTCCGTGCTTCCTCAGGTGGAACTGAGTGCAAGGCAGACTGCCGCATGGCACTGGGAGGAGGAGTCAGGCACTGGGCAGTCAGCGCCCAGAGCCTGGGGCACCGGCCGCAGGGCCGTGTGCAGAGGAAGCGCGTGCCTGGCGCTACCTACATATTCATCTCCCCTGCTGGAGTCTAGGGGTGCTTTTTCTAGATGGGGGTGGGGGTAGGGTTCTGGATGAACGGTTGGGTCTGGCCAGAATCCGAAGTGGATGGAAAGATCGCGCACACTCTAAGCCTGCCTGCCTATTGCATTTCACCTGCCTTCTCCCTGGAATAGAGTCAGCCCTCCATACTTGTTCATTTAATTAGTTCATCCATCCATAATAGTTGGTTCCAACCTTGCCCCCGGCCCCTTTCCAAGCCTGCTCAAGAGTGTGCTCTTTTCTCTCAGCACTGAACTGCGAACCCTGAGATTCAAACTCCTAATAAAAGCAGCTGGACATGAATTGGACAAGAAGCTGGTGCTCTCCTACCTGGCAAAACCGAAGAGAGTTTCCTCAGCAGAGGCAGAGGAAAGAATCCAGCAAGCTTGGCTGGGGTGGGCTGATACACGGCACATTTAACGAAAGCCGGATGCCAAGATTCTAAGGTGCTATTTATACTGAAAGGATTGTTTTTTTTGTTTTTTGTTTTTTTTTGCACCAGGGATCGAACTCACGACCATGTGCTTGCAAGGCAGGTGCTTATGCCGCTGAGCTAAATCCCTGGCCTACTGAAAGGATTGTTAAAAGCAGAAAACATCAGTCTTCCTGATGATCTTCAATGGGAAGAACAAAAGGCATTCTAAAGGGCAGAGAGAGGAGAGAGGAAGAAAGCAAGAAAGAGGAAGAAAGAAGAAGAGTGAGAGGAAAGGAAAGGGAAAGGAGGATGGAGGTAGAAGACATAGAAGAAAAAGAGGAAAAGAAAGAAAAAAAGAAAGCTGGAGGAAGGGAGTTCAAAGCAAGCACATACTGGCATGGCGATGCATTCCTGTAATTCCAGTACTCAGGCTGAGGCAGGAGGGTCCCATGGTTGGCGGCCAGCATGGGCTAGAGGGTAAGTTGAAGGCCAGGCTGAATTACAGTGAGACTGCCTCAGAAACTTAAAAATACAAATTAAAAGAGAGAAGGGGAACAGTTACTACTCAAATAACGATATTTTGGGGTTGGGGTGGAGCTCAGTGGTAAGAATGTGTACTTAGTATGCTACAGAACCTGGGTTCGAGTTCAATCTTCAGCACCAAAAAATTTGTATACTATTAGCTTTCTTATTATAGACACAAAATACCTGACACCTGCATTGTAAAGCAGGAAAGGTTTATCTCGGCTCACGATTCAGACGATTCAGTCCATGGTTGGCTGGCTCCAAGGCAGAAGCACCAAGTTCGGGTGTGAAGAAGGGAAGCTGCTCAGCTCAGGACAGCCAGGAAGCAGAGAGCAGAGGAAGAGCCAGAGAGAAGGGGCAGGGACTAAATGCAGTCCCCAAGGTCACACCCCCGCGACCCACCCAGACACACTCAGAAGTGCAACTGACACACACACACACACACACACACACACACAGAGGCAAACTTGGATGCTCCTGAGAGAGAACATCCCTAGAATAAGAAGAAACTTGTGAGTGCTACAAATAAAATGATAGAAAAAAAACAGAAAGATTAAAAGATAAAGTTAAAAAATGTATCAGAGAGTAAAACAGAAAAGACAAAAACTCGGTAATTAGTAAAGATGTAAAATTAGATACAAATCCGAGATGTTCAATGAAATAAGAGGAGTAATATCAGCTAGACAAGAACTCCAAAAAGGGGAACACAGAGAATCTAACTCAAGACAGAATCCCAGACCAAGAACACATTAATTTGTACATTAAAATTCTTTGTGAGTACTGGCTCTTGTGAATGACAACAGGGCCACACTGGGTTTCAGAACTCCAAGATTCTTGAAAGACCCCAAAAGCTCCCAGACAGGACAAAACAAGCCACGTCCCCAGAAATCATGGAGCTATGATGCTACCTGGATTTTTAAACAGTGGTTTATGTCTGCAATATATAATATTTATGTTCATTTTGGGAAAGATTTCTGAATAGCAGACATGGAAGCTGTGAGACAAAAAGACCAAGGCTGCTGGACATGGTGGCACAGGCCTTTAATTCCAGGACACTGGGAGGCTGAGGCAGGAGGATCACAAGTTCAGGCCCAGCCCAGGCAACTTAGTGACTTAGTGAGACTTTGTCTCAAAAAGAGAAATTAAAGATAAAGGGCTAAGTATGAAAGCCCTGAGTTTAATCCCAAGAACTGAAACAATAAAAATAAAATCCAAAGCCTCATAAAGAAAAAAATGGTTTATAACCTAGAATTCCCTACGCACTCCAAGAATACTACAAATAAAATTATCAATTACCATAACCTAATCATGAAGCTAGGATAAAGGTATTTTTCAGACAAGCACTGCCTCAGAAAACTCATTTCCCATTCACCCATTTTTCAGATGTGCTGGAAGATGTGCTCCTCCAATAGAGGACACACACAGAAAAGACAGCCGGAGACCCTGGGCCTGCAGGGCCCAGGCAAATGGCAGCGCTGGTAGAGTGAAGTCTCAGGGATGAAGTCGACCCCAGCACAGCTGGAGAACTGAGCAATTCAGACTAACTGGATAGATAAAAACCAAACAAACAGTAACAATAACAGGGCTAAGGTAGAGCCCTCTCCTAAGACCACAATCGGATCCAAACAACTCCCGCCCTGGCAACAACAGGACAGTTATTAACCCTGAGAAGAACAGCTCTGGAAAGGAAAGGTCATCATAATGAGCTATGGGGTTCTTTGGTGGGTGGTGTTTACATAAATCATGTCAACACTGAGCATTGACTGGTAAAATTGTGGCACAGCTGGAAGGCAGATTAGTGAGAGCTAAGAATCTCCTATTTCATAACAAGAGATCCGCAGAAGGAAAGGTCAAGAGCTGGCTTCTAAGCTCAGTGTACCACGCTCAGATGGTAGAAAGCCTAAGACACCGCTCAGGAAGCCTGGGCTTGCTCCTGGGCAAGAGGCCAGGGAGGGATCCAACCAAGGGCCTCACGTGTGCTAAGCACACGTTGTCGGGTGGGTCCTTAAGAAATGGCTCAGAAAAACAAAGAGAAAAGAAAAAAGAAATGGATCACCAGTGAAATGTATTCCCAGCCCTTCTTGCCTCAAACAAGGAAGTGGACGAGACAAGCCAAAAATGGTGCCGAAAAGTTTGTTTGAAAAGTGATGGAGCCAGGCGTGGTGGCGCACGCCTGTCATCCCAGTATTCAGGAGGCTGAGACAGGAGGATCGTTGCAAGTTCAAGACCAGCCTGGGGTACAAGTGAGTTCGAGGTCAGTCTGAACTGCATAGCGAGACCCTGTCTCAAAAAGAAAAGAAAAAAAAAAAAAAAGGGAAAAACTGGCTCTGCAGAGCAAATGGGCCAAACAAGACAGGAAAAGGTAAAGCAAAAAGAAAGGTGCTTTCTGCATGGAAGATATAGCGTTGGACCACCGTGAGGAGCAGCGGCAGGGGGCTCCTTCTATGCCACCCACTCCTCGTGGATCCTGCAAGAAGCCGCAGGCCGGGGCCCGGGTCCTGGATGCTTCGGCGCTGCCCTGGGACCTCGTGATCGGCCGTCCCGCTCATTTCCCAACCAGCCTGGCCGCGCTGCCTCCCGCCGCGTACCAGTCTGTTCCGTTTTCCTGGAGGCATCGCGGGATTAGAAACTAGAAGACGCCGAGGTTGAAGCCCCGCCCTGCCCCGGCCCGCGGGCGCTGGAGCAGGTCGGGTTTGCAGCGCCGCCTGCTCCCCTCGCGCAGTGAAAGCCTCGCTCGGGGCGACGCTGCGTGAGCCAGGGCTGCGCACAGAGGGACACAGTGACGCCCTCTGCAGGCCCCGGTGGCTCCGCAGCGGAGCGGCACCGCCCGGCGTCCGAAGAGGCAGAAAGGCTGGCAGAGGGCTGGCTCAGGCGCTGCTGTAAAGGGGGAGGAAAGGGGGCGCGGTAATTCCGAAGGAGGGCGCACCTTCCCCTGTTTCACCTCGGGTGACTTTGACAAGAAGGTTGATAAGCAGGTGCCATCGGCCAGCACCATTTGTGCCCACTGCAAAGCTCAGAAGTCCTGGACAGTGGCCACAGCGTGGTTTCCCTGGTCCCTGCACCTGCGGCGGTTGCTGGACGCTATGGGCGGGGGCACTAGCAGGGAGGGGAGGAGGCAGCCAGGCAGGAAGACTCCAAGCGGGCGGAAGCTGTGTCATCACGGCTGTGGCCAGCTGGGGAAAGGGGTCAGCATGGTGGGCTGCGCAGGCCCCCTCTGGAGACGCCTGCCTCTCCCCAACCAGGACCTGAGAGCAGTCCTCTTGGAGGCTGGGCCCACAGGTGGACGCCCGGTCTGCTTTACACAGTCTGGCACCCGCCACCTGACTTGCAGACCAGGCCTCGATGCGCCTGTGACCCATGCCTTGCCAGTTTGTCAGCTTTCCTGGGACATTTCAAATTAGAGCCAGATTTAAGAAACAGCCACTTGTGTTGGTGAATCTGGATGAGAAATGACCTCTGGTGGGTAGAGAAAGTTACTCTGCCCTGGGAGGAGAAAACAATATTAAGTCTTCTAGCCAGGAGTGGTGGTGCACACCTGTAATCTCAGCTATTCATGAGGCTGAGGCAGGAGGGCTATACATTTGAGGTCAGCCTGCGCAATTTATTGAGAATCTGTCTCAGAATAAAATTAAAAGAAGGAGGAGAAAGAGAAGGCAAGAAGAAGAAGAAGAGGAGGAGGAAGAGGAAGAACAACAAAAGCTTGACACACACCTATAATCCCAGCACTCTGGGAAGCTCAGGCAGGAGGATTCAAGTTTGAGCCCTGGGCAACTTAGCAACTCAGCAAGACTGTCTCAAAATAAAAAATAAAGGCTGGGGATGCAGCTCAGTGCCCCAGGTTCAATCTCCAATTCAGGGGGGGGGGTGAAAGAAAAGAAAGAAGAGGAGGTTAGGATCTAGCCCTGTGGTAGAGTCCTTGCCTAGCATAAGTGTGGGCCCAAATTCAACCTCTACTTTAAAAAAAAAAAAGCCTACCTGGGTTGAAGAGTCCTTAATCAAATCTCATCTTTTCCTTAAGTTAAGTTGAATTATTTCTGTGGCCTGTGACCAAGATTTCTACCCTCCAAATCCGTTCCACTCTAAAAATCCACGTCTTCTCACCTATTGTACTACTGAAATTTTAAATAAACTTGTGAGGAACAAAACAAGGACGCCCGCTCTCATGCCTCCTATGAGATATCGTATTTGGAAGTTTAGCCACTGCACCAGGCAAGAGACAGAAACAAAAGGGTCCAGGGAGGAAGGGAAGGGAGAAGGAAGCATCAGATTAGCCTCCTTGGCGGACACGTCCTCGGTTTAGAAGGCCCTCAGGCTCTACCGAAAGACAGTCAGAGCTGACAGACAAATTCAGCAAAGCACCAGGATACAAAATCAAAGTTTAAAAAAATCGATAACTGTTCTATACATTAATGAACTAGCTAAGAGTGAAACCAGGAAAAAAATTACATTCACACTAGCTTAAAAACATAAACCTAGGAGTCAAACTAAGCAAGAGAGTGAAAGACAAGAATGCGACAGACCTCTAATGAAAGAAACTGAAGAAGATATTAGAAGATGGAAAAATCGCCCACATCAGTGGGTTGCAAAAATGACCATAAAAGTAATCTATAGCGTACTTAAAAACAATCAGTGAAATCTCCATCGAAATTCCAGTGACATCCCTCACACAACTAGGAGAAAAAAACCCTAAAATTCACATGGAGACAAAGATCAAGAAGAGCCAAAGCCATTCTGTGCAAAAAGAGCAAGGCTAGAGATACCACAATAGCCAATTTCAAATTCTACTACAAAGCCATTAGTAACAAACCACCACGGTACTGATGCAAAAATAGACACAGACCGGTGAATAGAAAAGAGGACACAGGAGCAAACCCATACACCTACAACCATCTGACACACGACAAAGGAACCGAAAACATACATGGAAGGAAAGACAGGCTGTCTAACAAATGGTGCTGGGAAACTGGACATCCATCTGTGGAAAACTGAAACTAGATCCCTCTCTCACCCTGTACCAAACTAAATTCAAAATGGGTCAAAACTCTAGATATAAAACCTGAAACTTTTGAAACTGCTAGAAGAAAACAGGGGAAATGCTGGAAGTCATAGGCACAGGCAAAGTCTTCCTGTGTAGGGCTCCAGTAGCACAGGAAATAATATTCAGAATCAACACATGGGGCTGTGTCAAATTAAATAATTTCTGTATTGCTAGGAAAACAACCAACAGGTAAAAAGACAGCCTATAGAAAGGGTAGAAATCTAGCCAGTTACTCTTCTGACAGAGGATTAGTATCTAGAATATATAAAGAACTCAAAAACCTTTACACACACACACACACACACACACACACACACGACACCAAGTAGCCCCAATCAATTAATGGAACAAATGAGTAGAACAGACACTTTTCAAAAGAATACAAATGACCAGTAAGTATATGGAAAAAATATTCAACATCTGTAATCTTTCGAGAAATACAAATCAAAACTGCACTGTGGTCAGGAGTAGTGGTTCATGCCTGTAATCCCAGCACCCAGGAGGCTGAGGCAAGAGGGTGACCATGAGTTCAAGGCCAGCCTGAACTACCGAGTGAGACTTGTTTCAAAAACCAAACCAAACCAAAAACAAAACAAAACTACATTGTTATTCTTTCCCACCAGTAGAAAAAAATGGCTGTCATCAAGAATAAAGAGAAAATAATAAATGCTGGTGCAATGCAGGGAGAGGGAAGGAACTGTTCTACCCTGCTGATGGGAATGCAGATTAGTACATTCACTATGGAAATTAGTACGGAGGTTCCTCAAAAAACCAAAAACAGGACCACCATATGACCCATTTGTGCCAATCCGAGGATGCAACCAAAAGACTTAAAAGTCCACACTCCAGGGATATCTGTATGCTCACTGTACTGAGGCACCAATCACAATAGCAAAGACGAAACCAGACTAGACCTCCGTCGCCAGATGAGTGGGTCAGGGGAATGTGCTGTGTGTGTGCAGTGCGGTGCTGCCCGGCAAGCTCTGAAGAATTAAACCATGTCATTCGCAGGAAAATGGAGTAAACTGAAGATCACTGTGGTAAGTGAAATAAGCCAGACTCAGAAAATCAGGCAGTATGTCTGTCCTCCCTCATATGTAGAATTTTTTTTAAAAGGCATAAAAGTAGAAGAGAGACTATTATTAGACAACAGAAAGGGAATAAGGGTGGGGGGCGGTTTAAGGCAGAGTAGTGGTGGAAGAGATTATATATATATATATAATATATATATTATATATATATTATATATATATAAATTGATATCCAGCATTTTGCAAAATTAACAGGCTCTAATAAAAATATACTTTAAAACGACATGAAAAAATTTTCCCGAGGGCTCAGTGGTGGACTGTGTGCTTAGTATGCATAAGACCCCGGGGTTCAATTCCCAGTCCTGACACAAATGATCTTTTGAAATAAGTTCCCAGAATTGGAAAAAAAAATCTACGATTTGAAATATAACTTTTGATGTTTTCATGTATTGTTGGAGCCAAAGAGAGCCATTTTGTTTAAAAATAAACGGACGGTAGGGCGGAGATTGGAGCTCAGGAATGCAGCGCTTGCTCAGCCGCCGAGGCCTAGCTTCAATTCCTAGCAACGCAAAATGGACATTTACCGTTTACTGAGCATTTGCTCCAGATCGTTTAACGACGAACCTCTTCGTCTGCATTGGTGCAGTGGAATCCGTGAAATGTGACCCCGGGCTCGCCGAGCCCTCTGTGCTGTGGGGGTGACTTCCAGGGTCGTTACTGAAAGCTCGCGCGGCGGCGTCCACGCGATCCCGGCCCGCCCGGGTCTGGAGCCTG
>PVJX010013771.1:8911-24952 GCA_004027295.1 Dolichotis patagonum
GAGGCTGTGGGGAAAAAAGAACACTTTGGCTCTGTTGGTGGGAGTGTAGACTGGTGCAACCACTGTGGAGGTCAGTCTGGAGATTCCTCAAAAAGCTGGGATTGGAAGTCCCATTTGATCCAGCTATTCCACTTCTGGGCATATTCCCAGAAGAACTGAAAACATCATACCACGGTGATATATGTGCACCCATGTTTATGGCAGCACAATTTGTAATAGCCAGATCTTGGAAACAACCTAAATGCCCATCAACTGAAGAATGGATAAAATGGATGTGGTACTTTTATACAATGGAGTACTACTCAGCTATAAAGAATGATCACATTGAGATATTTATAAGTGGATGCAACTTGAGACCATACTCATAAGTGAAATAAATCAAACTCACATGTACCATAAAAAACAGTGTAAAAAGCAGTAAGAGTAAATAAGATAAAAACAGTAGTAGTGTAAAAAAACAGAGTAAATAAGATACAAACATTAAGAGTCAATAAATACTGTGAAAGGGAAATAATCTGCTTAAAGGGGCAAAAAATAACTCAGAGAAGGAGAAAAAAAGGAAGGGAAAAGAAAAAATATATAAACTTGTATATACCCACTTAAGGTAGCTAAATGATTGTGCTAGTAATTCTATTAGTTTTTGGAATAAAACAGTTAACATTCATAGGACTGGTAATCTAAGGAACTCTTTTAAAGATTACTACGTAAAATAACAACCTTAGTTATGTTCCTACCACCTTGTTTTGAAGGCCTGTATTGTCACTGTTTTGAGTTCTTTGCTATTGTTATTTATTTGTCTTTTTGTTTCTTGTTTTGTGTAGTAATTCATTTTGTTTTTTTTTTCCCTCTAATGCAGAAAGGACAGATGCACATGTAGAGGTTTACACATGCCTAGAACTTCTCCTAAACAGTTTATAAGAATCAATTTTATTACGTGTGATGAAATGCCAGCTACTTTGAAGAAAAAGAGACATTATGGTAGCCATTGCTGATTTCTTACTGTCATGCTGTGAAGTCCAGTAATGCTTTTATTCTTTTAGAGTGGTTTTGTATTATTAATTTGTTTTGTATTATTTAATTTCAATATATATGAAGGTATAGACAGCTATTTTGAAGAGAACAAGAGTCATTATGGTAGCCATTGTTGATTTTTCCTACTGTCTGTTTTTCAAGGCCTATAGTGCCATCATTCTTCTGTTTTGATCAGTTTTATACTATTTTGTTTTGCTTGAATTCATTGTGTGTAAAGATATAGACAACTATTTCAAAGAAATTAAGAGACATTATGGTAGCCACTGTTGATCTCCTGTTGTCTTGCTTTGAAATCCTGTGTTACTTGCATTGTTTACTTCTGCTTTGTTCTGTTTAGTTCTGTTTTGTTTTACCGTCTTTAAAATAAAAAATTAAATTAAATTAAATTTTAAAAACTTATCAATCAAAAAAAGTCCAAGTCCTCATGGATATATAGCTGAATTCTACAAGAAATTTAGAGATGATTTAATACCAATACTCCCCAAACTCTTTAATGAAATTCAAAGAGATGTAATCCTCTCTAATTCATCCTGAGATGCAAATATTACCTTGATACCAAAACCAGAGAAAACCCAACCAGAAAACAGAACTACAGGCTAATCTCTCTAATGAACATAGATGCAAAAATCCTCAATAAAATACTAGCAAACAGAATGCAACAAATCATAAAGAACATTAGGCACTAGGATCAACTAGGATTCATCCCAGGAATGCAGGCATGGTTGAACACAGGTAAATCAATAAATATAATACACCATATCAACAGAGCCAAAAATAAAAATCACATGGTTATCTCAATAAATGCAGAATTAGCTTTGATAAAGTTTATCCCTCGTTCATGGTGTGAACCCTACAGAAAACTGGAATATATGGTCTTTACCTCAATCTGATAAAAAAGGCATCTATAACAAACCAACAGTTAACATCATACTAAACGGTCAACAACTGAAAGCTTTCACTCTAAAATCCAGAACAAGACAAGGATGTTCATTATCACTACTCCTATTCAATATAATTCTGGAAATGTTAGCCAGAGCAATTAAGCAAGAGAGAGAAATAAAAAGAAAAAGATAGGAAAGGATGAACTTAAACTATCAGATTTGCAGATGACATGATATTTGATAGAGAAGATCCCCAAAACTCTACCAATAGACTTCTGGACATAATAAGGAAATTCATTAGTATAGCTGGTTACAAAATCAGTACTCAAAAGTCAATAGCACTCCTTTACACAAACAACAAACTCATTGCGAGAGAAATTAGGGAAAGTATACCCTTTACAATAACATTTTTAAAAATGAAACACTTAGGAATCAATCTAACAAAGGAAGTAAAACATTTATACATTGAAAATTACAGTACTCTGAAAAAAGAAATTGAAGAGAAATTCAGAAAATGGAAAGACATCCCATGCCCATGGGTAGGAAGAACTAACATTATGAAAATGGTCATACTCCCAAAAATGTTATACAGATTTAATTTAATCCTGATTAAAATAACATTATCATACCTCACAGATCTAAAGAAAATATTCCTAAAATTCATATGGAACCATAAGAAATCTAGAATAGCAAAGGCAATCCTGGGCAACAAAGGCAAGGCAGGAGGCATCACAATCCCTTATTGTAATCCCAAATACTGTGTACAGACATCCAAGTATTGTAATCCTCTTTCTAGTTTTCCTCACAATCCAAAAAATTATATTTGTAACCCCATTGAGACGTTATTGGAATCCCAGCAAGTTAATTTCAATATACCACCATCAATGCAACCCACAGTGAGAGTCAAAACACAAGACATGTTCCAAGTTAAGGGCAGCCAAGGGGTCCTAAATCCAATCCCCGTGAGGACATGCAGACAAAGGTCTTGATCCTAGGCCTCTCCCAGAATTTATTATCTTGTGAAGAAGGTGGTGGCTCAAGGATGAGTGACAGTGAGGATGGTGGGAATTACCTGAGTAACTTGAGCTGGCTGGCCAGGTGCAAGATTGGCATCTCTGTAAATTGCAGAGATAAAGATATGCAAAAGGATCAATTCACATAATCTAATTAAGGTAGCAACTGAATTGTTTTGGGAAGCTGTGGCTTCGGTTTCTGATATGCAAACTTTTGTGTCCTGGGGAGTCATAGCCTCTTTACCTTGAGGCTCCTACCCAGTTGACATTCCGGATCTGATTGGCTCTAACATCCCCGCTGTGCTCATATCCTCTGCAGACGACACTAGGCATGAAACAGGACTGTCTGTTGCCTTTAGAGGTTACATACCAGCACCTTGGCTAGCCTTATTTGCAATGCTTAGAGCCAAATGAAAAGAGAAGGAAATACCATAGCCAGCTCTCTACATACAAGTATATGGAAATAAGTCTCCAAATAATCAAAGTCACAGTAATTGTTTTGCATTCAACGGGAGTTACTGGAGTTGTGTCCCACAATCCCTGACTTGAAATTATACTACAGGGGCTGGGGATTTAGCTCAGCAGCATAAGCACCTGCCTTGCAAGCACACAGTTGTGAGTTCGATCCCCAGTACCAATTAAAAAAAAGAAAGAAATTATACTACAAAGCTGTTATAATAAAAACAGCATGGTACTGGAAAAAAAAACAGACCTGAGGATCAGTGGAACAGAACAGAAGATACAGACACAACTACAATACACTCAGCCACCTTATGTTTGACAAAGGAGCCAAATATGTTCACTGGAAGAAAGACAGCCTCTTTAATAAGTGGTACTGGAAAAACTGGCTTTCTATATGCTGAAGACTTAAGCTAGACTCATGCCTATAACCATGTACTAAACTAAAGTCAAAATGGATCAAAGATCTAAATATTAAAAGAAACACTAAACCCACTGGAAGACTAGGTAGAAATCTCAAGGATATTGGGGTAGGTGGAGAGCTCATGAACAAAAATCAAACTGCACAGGAAGTATTTCAAATAATCAACAACTGGGATCTCATCTCATTAAAAAAATTTGTGCATACAAAGAAATAATCAACAGACTGAAAAGAAAACCTACATATTGGTAAAAGAGTTTCACCAACTGTCCCTCAGACAAAGCACTATCTAGAATGTATAAAGAATTGAAAAATATCAGGTTCCCCAACTTTAAAGACCCAATCTAAAAATTGGTATCTGAGATGAATATATATTTCTTAGATGAAAAAACACAAATGACAAATAACTATATGAAAATATGTTCTGTATCATTGGTCTTCCAAGAAATGCAAATTAAAACAACACTGAGATATCATCTCACTGCAGAAAGAATGACTAACATCAAAAAATTAACCAATAACAAATGCAGGCAGGGCTGTCAGGAAAACCCTTCTCCATTGTTGGTAGACTGGCACAGCCACTGTGGAAATCAGTGTAGTGGTTCCTCAAATAACTAAGATTAGAGGTCCCATTTGACCCAGCTATTCCCCTTCTGGGTATTTTCCTAGAAGAACTGAAAACATTATACCACAATGATATATGTGCACCCATGTTTATAGCTGCACAATTTGCAATAGCCAAATCTTGGAAATAACCCAAACACCCATCAACTGAGGAATGCTTAAAAGATGTGGTATTTTTATACAATGGAATACTACTCAGTCATAAAGAATGATAAACTTGAGGGTTTTATAAATAAATAGATGCAACTAGAAACCATACTCATAAGTGAAATAAATCAGACTTTCATGTGTAAATGCCATCTAGTCTCGCTAGTGTAAGAAACTGAAAAATTAAATAAGATCCAAAAGTTACAATAGATATAGTAAAAGGTAAAGAAACTGCTCATAGGGAAATTATATTGTTTGCTCAATCTTACACACCTATATCTGGTAACCCGAGCAACTATTTTCAAGATGACAATATGCAATATAACAATCATTGTTAAATTCCTATCATTTTGTTTTGAAATCCTGTATCTCTACTCATTTTTGTTATTGTTATTGTTGTTGGTGTCATTTTCCTTTTGCTGTTTTTTAATTGTTTGCTTCTTGATTTTTGCTTTTTTCTCTTTAAAATAAAAAAATTAAAATGCAAGTAAAACTTTACATTGTAATATATATATATATATATATATATATATATATATATATATATAAAATTTTTGCATTAGGAAACTAAAATTACTGGCCAAAGTAGAACATCAAACTGTCTACAGGCTATGACCTCAATCATGTCTAAAACAATTCACCACCTCACCACGTGAATAAACTTGGAAGAGTTCCATAAAGTACTTAAATTGCCTTACCAAAAAAATGCTTAACCTATTATATGATTAAACATAAATGATAAAGAAAACTAAACAAGGGAAAATGAACCATGATGATATGCAAAATACATAAGAAAAATTAGAATTTGAATCAAATCTAATACTCAGCATAAAGCCTGACATTAAAATAGTATATACATCGTATTAACTATTGTATTAACATCAGACCAGAAGTAGTGTTACAGTTCTTTATAATGAGATTGAGAGTGTTTGTCTCAACTGGTCAGATCATTATATACCAGTAATTAAGGAATTAAGAATAGAAGTCACAATAAGCTCATGCTTACAAGGTGCCAAGTACTTGACTAATATTAACTCATGTCATCCTTATATCTCTAAGAAATAAGTACAATTACTGACTTCTTTTCACAGATGAGAAAACTGAAACAAGAAGGGGTGAAACTCTTTATTCAGTCAAGGCCAGCTAGTAGAGCTGGGTTGTCCTTACAACCCAACCACGAGGCAACAAACTCCAGTAAATGAAATTCTATAGGGAAAGAGTTGGTCTACATTAATCAATTCATAGACTGTGGCATTAAGAGAAGACTGTATTAATCACACAGCTCTCAGGATAGCTTCACAAATCAACTTCTCATTATACTCTCAATTATCACCTCTGAGAAGAGCAATGGCTATGCTAACTAGTGTATGAAATGACTTCAAGAGCAGTTAGCCACCATTGCTATTGCAAAGTATACTTAAATACAGATGTAAAAGACTGAAATAAAAATGTTTTAATTAACAGACTATCTCTAGGGGGATGTGATTCTTCATTCTTATTTCTAAATTAAAATATAAACTATGACATTTGATTATTTTGATTGGGATAAATACATATGACAATTTTGTTTTCCAATATAAACTAGATAGAATTCTGTAAGTTTTCCAACTCTATCAAAAAAAAAATACCCTATCCATCATATAAGTACTAAGAAAACCTAGATTTAAATTCAGTAAACCAGGAACTTTACAACAAAGAGTTAATAATTTCCATACCTGTTAGGCAAACAATATTGCATAAATATTGTATAAACAAAGAAAATTAATATTTTTTGGCCTTAGAATAGAAACAAAGCCATTATTTACAGAGTCTAAGCAAGCCAGTGAACAGAACACAGGGCATTCTGCCAACATTCTTCAGTGTCATTTATGTTTGATCTCAATAAGGTCTTGTTTTACATAATATATTGTAGAATTATTTGTAAACTCTCCCATGCTTGTCTGTCAAGTTTCTTCTTTTAAAGAACTATTTTTAACCTGTTATATATAAAATAAATGTTCCTTTTTATGTATACGTTGACATTATAAATCTACCCTGCACAAGTTACTTTGCCATCCATGGGAAGTTGATTTTGAATCATTTATAGCTCTATTCACTGTAACTTCTAGGATCTATTTCAAGATGATCTGCTCTTATTATTCACAAAATAAATAAAGATTTATTTTGTGAACAAAGAACAAAATTTGCTGCTGAAATTATGCAGACAATTAAATCTATTATCTTATTAACCAACTAAATAAAGAGTATCTTACTAAAGTCTCAAAATAAAATAGAAAGTCAAGATTAGCATAGGTGGAAATAATGCAACATATGGTATTATAAATGATGATCTCCAGTCAAGTACCCACCACTATTCTTCCTATACTATAAAACCAGAAAACTAGAAACATTTTTCTTTCCCTTTCTTCTTCTCCTTCACTCTTTCTTCTCCCCTTGCTTCTGCTCCTCTCCTACTCTGCCCTTTTCTCCTCTTCCCTCCCCACTCCTCCCCTTCTCTTTTCATTTGCTTCTCTCTCTTTTTTTCCTTCAGCACTGGGGATTAATCTCACAGCCTTCACACTAAGCTACATCCCCAGCCTTTTTATATTTTTTGAGACAGGCTCTTGCTAAATCACGCAGCCTGAGTTTAAATTTGTGATCATCCTGCCTCAGCTTCCAGAGTGCTGGCATTATGGGCGTGTACCACCATGCTCAGCTGCAACATTGCACTTAATGTCTTTACAATTCCTGTTCTGTATATGACAAAGCTCTACCAAGAGATCTCACACCCAGCAGACTGTAAGAATGCAAATGAATGATGGTTACAGCCACATGGTAGCCAGCACAAAGAAAGCTTTTCTTCTAGGGCAGCTATAATGGAAATTCTCCTGGTTCGGTCATTCCTAAATGAGTAAAATCTGAATACTGTTCCTCGTCTCTCCTAGAAATGCCATAACCTAGCTAATACTCTGCAATAAATTTCTATTTATTTATTCATCTTTTTGAGACAGGGTCTTGCTATGCAGTTCACGTTGGCTTTGGGCTTACACTGTAGCCCAGGCTGGTCTCCAACTTGCAGCAATGCTGCCTCAGCTTGCCACCATGCTGGGATTCTCTTAGTTTCAGATAGCCAGAGTGAATACAATGATACCACAAAGTAAATACAGTAACAAAATAAAGAAAAACTTATAAAAGTTTTTGAATGTTCACAGAAAACTAAATATATTTTAAAAGGTAAAAAGAATGTCAAAAATGAAGGCAAACTGGGTGCAGTGGCACATGTCTATAATTGCAATGCTTGGCAGGCTGAATCAGAAGGATTATGAGTTTGAGACCAGCCTGAGTTATACAGTGAGACTAAATAGTGAGACCCCAAGGTAATGTGTCAGGTAATATCACAGCAAATGACTTGGTGGAACAAGGATGCTTTTCTCCAAGATACTCAAGCTGACATCTGAATGTCAAGAAGATATGTGGAGGTCAGGAAAAGTGTTCCAGGACAAATGAAACAGCCTTGAAGCAGAAAGAAGTCACAGATTTAATGGACTAAAGGTAGCCAGGGACTGAAACATCATTATCAGAGGATCCACCAGGGAAGGAAAAGGTTGGTGAAGCCATCATGGGTAAGGTAACACTGGGCAAGGTTCTCAGTACTGACTGCCCCTTAGAATCTTAAAATATTGAAGTCCAGGTCTCACTTCATGTCAATTACTTCAGAATGATTGGTGGTACATTCTGGACAGGGAAACTTTATAAATATCCTTGAGTGGTTATAATAGACAATTCATTAATGAAAGGTTCATTAACCAGAGTAGAGTTTTTATTTTATTCTAAGCACAGTGGAAATCTATTGACAAGCTGTATGCATGGAAATGATATTACCTTATTTATATTCTTAAAAGGTCACTCTTATTGCTCCCTAGAGAATAGATAATAGAATAAAACATATTCTAATTAAGTATCTACAAAAGTTGAAGTAACATAAGTGGTATTTAAACTGTAAGTAAATTTTACTTTACTATAAAGTAAAATTCCATATGCCAAATGCATTTTGCACCAAAGTTCAATAATGGGACTACGGATGACGGGTTGGAGACATCCATGGTTACAGTGGATTCTGCAAAATCAAGAGACGGAAGACTCATAATTGGAAGTTGCAGGTAAAGAGGATGAAGAAAAGGCTAAGAAACATACCATGGTTTCAATATTTGACAACTCTTTTGATCAGATTAATGTATACTTTGGTCACCTTCACAAAACAAAAGTTGCCTTTCCTGAACTGTTCCTCCATAGGAGACACTGTGCAGCAGGAAGCCAAACACCTCTTCACTGGGTGTGAAATTTTGAAAGCACTGATGGATGCAGGGAGTCATTAAAGAGAGAAAAGTACAGTCTTCTGCCTAAAGCATCACCAAAAAATTTTGCTAAGATTTAAACAATGAACTGGTTGAGCTAGCAGGGCAACCTTTCCAACCTACCTACCTTCCATCTGTGTGACAGCATAATGGGATCAATCCTCCCCTGTGCAGAGTTGCTGCCTACAGCTACCTAAATTTGGGAGAACTTCAGGGAAATGTGCAGGAAATGCCACAGGACGGGGCTAGCTAACGCACTTCTTCAGGTTGTTACCTTTTAACAGCAGTCAACAGAGTGTAAAATCAGGATTTTAGCAACTTCTTCTGACTCTTGTCCCAAGATACTTCAGCTGCACATTCCTGGAGGCACAAGTTGAATTCTATAAAATGTTGCCCTTTCCCTTCTGTGTTCTTTTTTTGCTTGGTCACTATGGTTCCCACCAAAAGGATTTCACTTCAAACAGCTCAGAGAGTCCTGTTTCTATTAAGAGACTGGCTTGCAAATTAGCAATAATGTTTTATTCAGAAAGTGATATCGATCCTGTATAATTGAGTTTTATAACAGCAGAATAGAAAAAACAAACCATTTTGGAATCATAAAAGGACAACTAGGTGATAAAACCAAGAATCATGCTATTCTTATTTTCAGAACCTGAATAGCTTCATGAAATATACAGTATCTTCAAATATTTGTGAATTTTAAAATTAATGGCACATCCCTCACTATTTTATTTTCAGTATATTCCCTATAAGAATAGCTCTTTATTTAACTTCATCATTAAATTCAAAACTGTTTAGTAAATGCTTTCTCCATGCAGCAGTCTTAAATGACTACAAAATCCTAAGGACCTTGAAAGGATTCCCCTAAGATAGCTAATCAAAATTACTATAAAGTGCATTTTTTTAATTTTAAGAATTGTAAAACCCAAAAAAAGTAACAGAATAATGCCAACTAAAACAAAGCAGTGAAATTGGTGCAGAACTTTGAAGCAGGATAATAGGAATATAAAAATGACTACCATAGTATGTCTTGTTTTCTTCACAATAGTTGTCCATTCCATCAGATATAGCAAAATGAAATCAAAACAAAACAGAATAAAACCAATCAAAACAGAACATTGAATAAAGTAAAACAATTGATGGGAACAAAAGAAAATAGAGTGAACAATATTGGACCTCAAAAAAAAAAAAGAAGAAGAAGGAAACCCCCCGTATTTGCTATACTGCATACTGTCATCCTCCCAACAGATGCTCAGACTATTGGCCTTAAGCCTGCAAAGTCAACCAAAAAATACAAGCATTCATTTGCTTTTTATATCTCAGTTGCTATCAACTCAGCCTGTCCTCTGAACCAGCTGGTTGCTTATGGGGTGGGGTGGGGAGATTTCTTAATTCTCAGCCCATACATCAGTAGGGTCACGGGAGGTGCTATCTGACTTTTCTCTTCCTGGGCCCCATGTGGCTTTCATGGCTTACTAGAAAAGCACGCTACTTGGCTTCTTGATGGGCTCTTCCCAGTCCCAGCAAGGTCAATTCTCACAAGGTGATGACTTCTCTCTTCCTGGACCTTGTATGGCTTGCATGGCTTACCACAAAGGATGGCTATTTGCCTTTTTTTTTTTTCTTTTTTAAGTTTTTATGTCTCCTTTGTCCTCAGGCTACCAGATGGTTTGACATCACTGCAAATGTGTCTGTGTAAAGTGCATTTAAAGCTAAGATACTAACAGTCATGATCAAGCAAAACATTCTATTGTTAGCCAGAGTACTACGACTTTGTTATACAGTGTCCTTATGCTTGAAGTTATTCCATATATAATACACAAATTTGAAATGCCTTCCAACTTCAAGATTATAGACACTTAGAAGTAGTAAAATGAACAACTTTTAGACTACAGTTTCTTATTTAGTAGAATGTCTTGGTCATTTTGCTTTTGTTTTCTTTCTCTGGCTAATGGACTTAGCTTTATTTGTGATGTTTATTTTTATACACATCCCCAGAGGCCTTGTAGTGTCTTTCTACAAATCTAATAAATGTCTCATGATAACTAAATTTGTTGAGACAACATAAAAATGTCTACCACTAAAAACATACTGTTTTGATTAAGTAAGGAGTTAAGTACATACTTTAAAAGTAATTTGGGCCACCCTGGACTCAAGTACTAGGCAAGCTCCCAGAGACAGGACCAGGACCACTCACATGGACCCAGGTGCTAAGGCTGCCCCAGTGACAACCTGAATCTTGCAGACTCGGGTTCAAGGGTACTGTAATACCGTGTCAGCTCCTGTGGTTCTAGAATCCAAGCCCATCCATTCACCAACTCAGGCATGAAGAATCCAGAGACAAGTACACCCAAAAGTCCACCTGCAAGATGGCCCATCCAGAATCTCTGGCAGAATTAACTTTTGAAGGGCTTTCTGGACCAAAGTCAATCCATAATGACTAGAGAGATATCTGCTTCTTCAAGTACAGACACTAACATAAGGTCATGAAGATCACAAACAATAACAGAAAACACAATATATGGGGTATAGATGAAGGCCATTAACTAAATCTAAAGAAATAAAGCTCTATGCACTATATGACAAACAATTTGAAATAATTATCTTAAAGCAGTATAGTAAACTACAAGAGAAGAGAGATAGATAGCGATCTATATTAGTAAAACAATACGTGGACAAAGTGAAAAGCCCAAGAAAGAGACAGAAACCACAGAAAAGAACCAAACAAAAATTACAGAACTAAAGAGTAAAATGACTAAGTTAGAAAATTCAACAGAAAGCTTCAACTTCAGGTTTGATCAAGCGGAACAAAAGAATCAACAATTAATACATTCACAAAGATGCCATAATTTGTATGTCTCACTGTCAGATGGTTCTGATTTAAGTTACATCTTCTGATAGCTAACCACTGGTGGTTCAAGCCCAGTGGGACAATCAGACAGGTAACACCAGTGGTTCAAGGTACTACAGCAGGAATGTATTAAAAACCAATTGAAATTATAATCAGAGGTACAAAATTAGAAAAGAATGGAAATGTATAAAGAAAGTCTACAGGAATTATGGCACACCACCAAGTAAACGGACATTGCATTACAATGGTTAAGAGATGAACATAAGAAAGTGAGCAGAAAGCTTATTTTTTAAAATGACAAAAATCTTTCCAAATCCAAAAAAAGAAATGAACATTCAAGATCCATAGACTGCAAAGAAGCCAAGAGATTATATATAAGTTGTCACCAAACACAATATAACCAAATTCATAAAAGTCACAGACAGAGATTTTTTAAAAGCAGAATGGGAAAAGTAATTCATCACAAAGAAACCAGCTAAAACTATAAGCAGGCTTCTCAGCAGAAACTTTGCGGGCTAGAAAAGAGTGAAATGAGTGCAGAAAGAAAACAACTGGTACAATGGTTAGTCTTGCTAACTTGATTGTCTTGAGAGATGTCTAGGATATCAGCAAAGCACACTTTTGGGTATTTCTGAGTGGGTCGTGGAGGCATGACCTGGGCACTACCTGGCATTTGACCTCGTCTTCTCTAGCTCTTCCCTTGCTCTCTAGTTCCTGACTCCCATAAGGTGCTGTGCAGCTTTCCTGCCGTGCCCTTTTATCCTGATGTTTCTCACTCAGAATCGGCCAACCTATGACTGAAACCTCTGAACCTATGATCCAAAATAAATCTCTTTAAGTTCTGGGTGTCAGATATTTTGTTCCAAGTGCCGAAAGCTTACCAACCAAGAATAATAACCAGTAAGGCTGACCTTGGGAAATGAAGACAACATAAAGACTTCTTGAAAAAAAAACAAACAAAAGCAGAGTTTTCATCACCACTAAATCTACTAGATAAGAAATGTTCAATGGTGATGAAACAAAAGGCCATCTAGTAACAATATGAAAGTATAGAACTCACTGCAAAGGTAATACAATCAGTATGCCCTAGACTGCAATGGTGGCACATAAATCACTTGTAAGTCTAGAATAAATTAAATACACAAATATTTAACAAGAATTCCTGTTACAGGTTTCAATAAATTAGTAAGTCTGAAATCATATTAAATATCTTTTTCTGACCAATATAGTATGAATCTAGAAATCAAAAAAGGAGAAACTTTGGAAAATATTGAAAATTACACAACATGAAAGTCCTGAGTAGCCAGTGGGTCACGGAGAACTGTAAAGTGAAATAAAAAATATTTTGGAACAAACATAGATGAACATAGAGCATATCAAAACTTCTGAGTTACAATTATAAGAGGAAAGTTGATACCAATAAATGCCTATAATAAGAAAAAAGACCTAAGTATGCTGGTACATGCCTATAACCTCAGCACTCACTCTGGGAGGCTAAGGCAGGAAAATCACGAATTCAGTCCCAGCAAGAACTACATAGCAACTTAGCAAAACCTTGTCTGAAAATTTAAAAAAATGAAAAGCACTGGGGAAATAGCTCAGTGAGGGAATATTCTTGGGTTCAATCTCCATTACCAACCCCACCAAAAGTTAACATTAAATATCAAGGCACTAAAAAAAGAACACACTGCATCCCAAGTTTACAAAGAAATGGTCACAGCAGAAATAAATAAGATAGAAGGTAGAAAGAAATAAAAAAGATAAAGTAACTAACGAGTTGATTTTTTGAAAATAATAAAACTTACAAACCTTTAGCTCGATCAATTATGAAAAATAGAAATATTACTCAAATAACATAAACAAAAGTGAATAAACCATGCTGATAATGTAGATCTATATACAAGGAAGGCTAACAGATTACAATGCATAATTCTATACTAACGAATTTGATAAACTAAAAGAAATGGGTAAATTTCTAGAAATATACATCTTACCAATTTTAAATCATGAAGAAACTGGACTGAACTAGCAAAGGATAAGGAAATTAACTCAGTATCTAACAATCTGTTAACAGAGAAACACCCAGTACTTGATGGCTTAAATGATAAATACTTTCAAACATTTAAAGAACACCAAATCCTCAAACTCTTCCAAAAAACTGAATCGTAAATACTTCTGTTTTAGTGACTTTTGTCATTTCTGGGACAAAATAACCAATGCCCATATGTTAAAGAAGGAAAGGTTTATTTCAGTCTACAAGTTCTAGAGATTTTAGACCATAGTTGGCTGACTCCAAGGTAAGCAAAGGGACATCACAGAAAAGAAACAGTTCATACTGTGGCAGGTAAAAGGCAGGGAACAACAAGCAGGAAGCAATTAGCCTGCATTTCCTTGTTATCCTGTCCAGGCTACCAGCCTTTTGGGTGCCACCTAGAAGAACTGTGCTAATCAGCAGTTCCAGTCAGTGGACTAATTTATTACCACATACTCTTAATCCCACTATCACAGGACCTGGATCTAGTCAGCCCCAAAAAGCCCCACCTATGAGTGCATAAGGCTTTGAAGGATGTGAAGATACAAGCAACAACAACTTTCAAACTACTTTTATAAGATCAGCACTACTCTGATGTCAAAGTCAGAAAAGAACACCCCAAGCAAATAAAATTAGAGACCAATATCCTTGATGCAATTAAATGCAAAAATCCTCAAGAAAAAATTTGCAACAAAATTTAACTGCACATTGAAAGGATTAAACAATATGAAAAGATAATTCTTCCCTGGTGTACAAGGATGGCTCAACATACATAAATCAATAAATATAACATAACATATTAATAAAATGAAGGATAAAAATCACATGGTCATCTTAATAGATACTGAGACAGTAGTGACAAAACTCAGTATGCTTTCATAATGATACCTCACTTCATTTTGTTGAAACATTTATATGACAAGCTTATATCTATTATCATACTCAATGGTGACATGCTGAGGTCACCATTTCTAAGGGTACCATTTTCTAAGGTCAAGAACAAACCAAGGTTCCCATTCTCAGCACTCTACTCAACATGGTATAGGAAATCATATGGTATAGGAAATCATAGCTAGAACAATTAAGCAAGAAAAAGAAATAAAAGATGTCTACATCTGAAAGAAGAAAACTGAAGATAACATGATCTTATATACAGACAACTATAAGATTCCACTAAATTATTAGTACTAATAATTTCACTACAGTTGCAGGACACAAAATCATCACGCATAACACAGCATTTCTGTATAATAACAACTGTCTAAAATCAATTCCATTTACAACAGCATCAAAGATGGTAAGTACGGGTTAAAAATCATTGGGCCTAGCCTGGGCAATTAGTGACTGGGAAAGACTTTGTCTGAAAATAAAAAAGAAGGGGGAGGAGGCTGGAGTTGTTTCAGTGTGAAGACTGAATGCAATCCCCTTCTACCCTTCCCAAAAAAGACAACCTACAGAAAATGTTTGCAAACTACACAGCTGATAAAAGGTTACTAACCAAATTAAAACAAAACTCAAACCAACAGCAAAAATGAAATAACTTATTTTTAAAAAATAGACAAGTGATACGAATAGACATTCCTCAAAAAACATGCAAATGGCCAATCAATATATTAAAGGGTAAATATCACCAATCATGAGAGCAATGTGACTTGAAGCTCCAATAAAATACTGAATACAATGTTAGATTAATATCAAAAAGGATAACAGGTTTGAGACCATCACTCCAAGCAGTTGAGATCCCGCCCAGTACCTTAGGAAATTGGGCTGGGCACGAGAGGTCCTGCAGGCCTGACTGGGCCACACTCAGTGACTTTCATTCATGCACAGGAGCTGAGGACGTAGAAGGTGATTTCCAACACAACTGGGGGAAGCTTTGGAACACTGCTCAAAACCCAGAAATACAGGAAAATGACAAAACAAAAGAGCAAAATGCAATCTCAAAGCTCCAGCCCATCCCAAGAAAGCCTAGGAGCCATGTACATAGTAGAAAACAGAAGCCATATACCTGAAATGACTGAAATGATATCAACTGAAATAAAGAAGCAACTCAGGGAAGCATAGAGAAACTCAAATCAAAAATAATCTCCCAGATAAAAGAAGAAATGATGAAAGTAGTGAAAGAAATAGTGAACATATCTAAAGATGATATGGTTAAAAAGTTAGGAACAAAGCAAACTGATAGAATCCCTGAATGAACAAAACTGCAAAAACCCCACAAAAACATGGAAATGGAATAATACACTC
>PVJX010013771.1:25052-46676 GCA_004027295.1 Dolichotis patagonum
ACCAATTTCTATTACTGAAATTGAAAATGTAATTAAGTCCTTGCCTACAAAGAAGAGCCCAGGCCCAGATGGATTCACTGCAGAATTCTACAAGAAATACAAAGAAGACTTAATTTCGACACTCCTCAAACTCTTCAATGAAATTGAAAGGGAAGAAATTCTTCCTAAGTCATTCCTGGAAGCAAATATTACTCTACTACCAAAACCAGAGAAAGACCCAACTAAAAAAGAGAAGTATAGGCCAATCTCCCTAATGAACATAGATGCAAAAATTCTCAATAAAATATTAGCAAACAGGATACAGCAAATCATCAAGAAGATTATTCACCCCGACCAAGTGGGATTCATCCCAGGAATGCAGGGATGGTTCATCATACACAAATCAATAAATGTAATCCACCATAGCAATAGAGCCAAAAGTAAGAACCACATGATCATCTCAATAGATGCAGAAAAAGCTTTTGATAAGGTCCAACACTCATTCATGATAAGAACCTTACAGAGAATTGGAATAGATGATCTTTACATCAATATGATAAAGGCTATCTATGACAAACCTACAGCCACTATCATATTAAATGGCCAAAAACTGAAAGCCTTTACCTTAAAATCAGGTACAAGACAAGGATGTCCCCTATCACTGCTCCTATTCAACATAGTACTGGAAATACTAGCCAGAGCAACTAGACAAGAGAGAGAAATAAAAGGAGTAAAGATAGGAAAAGAGGAAGTTAAATTATCATTATTTGCAGATGACATGACACTTTACATAGAAGACCCCCAAAACTCCATTGAAAGATTCCTAGATATAATAAATAAATTCAGAAATGTAGCTGGATACAACATCAATACTCAAATATCAATAGCATTCTTATACATTAACAACAAAACCACTGGAAAGATATAAGAGAAGCCACACCCTTCACACCAGCATCCACAAAAATGAAATATTTAGGAATTAATCTAATGAAAGAAGTAAAAGAGCTATACAGGGAAAATTATAATACCCTGAAAAAAGAAATTGAGGAGGACCTCAGAAAATGGAAAGACATCCCCTGTTCATGGATAGGAAGAATAAATATTGTGAAAATGGCCATTCTCCCAAAACTGTGATACAAATTCAATGTAATCCCAATCAAAATACCACTAACATACCTCATAGATCTAGAGAAATCACTCCTAAAATTCATCTGGAACCAGAAGAGACCTAGAATGGCAAAGGCAACTCTAAGCAGCAAAGTCAAGGCAAGAGACATCACAATTCCTGACTTAAAGTTATATTACAAAGCTACTGTAATAAAATCAACATGGTACTGAATAAAAATAGATCTGAAGATCAATGCAATAGATTGGAAGATACAACCACAACCACAAACACACTCAACCACCTTATCTTTGATAAAGAGGCCAAACATGTTTGCTGGAAAACTGATAGTCTATTTAATAAATGGTGCTAGAAAAATTGACTACCCATATGCCGAAAGCTAAAACTAGACCCATGCCTATCACCATGTACTAAACTAAAATCTAAATGGATCAAAGATCTAAATATTAAAACAGAAACACTAAATCTGTTGCAAGACAAAATAGGTAAAAATTTTAAAGACATAGGGGTAGGTAGAGAATTCATGAACAAGAATCAAACTGCATGGGAAATACTTCCCAGAATTAATAACTGGGATCATGTCTTATTAAAGAGTTTCTGCATATCAAAAGAAGTTTCCAGCATAGTGAAAAGAAAATCCACAAACTGGGAAAAAATCTTAGTGAACTGTCCCTCAGACAAAGGACTTCTGTCTAGAACTTATAAAGAATTAAAAAAAATCAGAACCCTGAAATTCAAAGACCCAATCCAAAAATGGGCATCCAATATGAATACACAGTTCTCAGATGAAGAAATACAAATGGCAAGTAAATATATGAAAAACTGAAAAAGCTCCTAATTATTTTGGTAAGAAGGATGGCAACAATGTCTGAACAACTACAGACAGCTACTTAAACATAAAAGCTGATGTCTTTTTACTTTAAATATTTTAAGATTTTAAGAACTGTATATATTCATCAGAATCTTCTTCTAGTCCCCTGGTTCTCAAATCTGTTAGGACTAATATCCTCACCTAATAAACCATATTTTGTAACACTTACTTTATAACTTTGAAAAAATTCATAGATACATACTGAACCTACATGCATAATTTCAAAAAAAATTCGAGATAATACCTAAACTTTGGTAGAGAGAAAATAACTTGTTAAATGTAACATATTTTTCAAAAACTATATGGACACAACTAAACAAAAAAATTAGGAAGTCAAAAATATAAAAATTATATACGGTGATACAGTCTACTGTTTCTATAACTCAACTACTGTATAAAGAATAGAAACAATCAGTAATGTAATCTTCCAAAACCATCAGTACACTTTAGTAATTAATGTAATGCTCAACATCTTGTAACATCCATTCCCTAATCCCCAGAATCTTGAACATATTGCCCTATATCTGAAAACAAAATTTGCAGTAGAGTTAAATCAAGAATCTTGAAAATGGGGAGAACATTCTGTATTGCTTGTGAACCCAATCTTACATCACAAGTCTTTAAAACTGGAGGATTTTTTCCACCTGTGGGCAGAAAAAGAAATAGTAGATTGAGAACTCAGTGGTCCCTTGCTAATTCTGAAATTCAAGAGGCTACCAGCAAGAACTAGAACTGCAAAGCAGTCAATCTAGAAGCTTGGTAAAAATGCAGGTGAATTCCTCCATAACTTTGGTATGAGGCAAGATTTCCTAATCATTTCAAATGCAGATCAAAAAGAGAAAATATTAAACTTTACAAACTTTCTTATAGAGTAAAAAAATAATAATCTTAAATAAAGGAAAGAGAACATATACCTCATGTACAAGAGATAACAGGTAAACATCACTAATGTATTAAAAACTCCAAAATGAAAGAAAAAGTTAAAGACTTGATAGAAAAACTGAGCAAAGAAACAGATAATTTACAGATATATAAAATGGCTCTTTTATGTTTATGAGATTCTTATGATTCACGTCTCAAAGCTCTTATGCAAAAAGAACACAGAAAAGCTTTTCAACTTCTAAAAAGAGGGCAATTTAAAAGTATTTTGAGACAATATTTCTCAGTTAAAAAACATTAAAATTTTTTTTATTTTGAAGAAAATAAAACTAAATGAAATAAAACAAAATAGAGTCAATCAAAACAAAACAATGAACATGGTATATGACTTCAAAACAAGATACAAGGAAATCAATAATGGCTACCATAATGCCTCTTGTTATCTTCAAAATAACTTCCCATACCATCAGGCATAATAAAATCAAACAAAATAGTACAAAATAAAAAAAAATAAAAATAAAAAAACAATGGAAACAATACAGGACTTCAAAACAACAGTAAAACAACAGTGGCTACCATAATGCCTCTTGTCTTAAACGTAGCTGCTTATAGCATCAGACATAATAAAAGCAAACAAAACAAAATAGAATAAAAGCAATCAAAACAATGAAAGCAATACAGAGCTTCAACACAAGATAATAGGAAATCAATAATGACTACCATTTTTGTTATCTTTGAAATAACTGTTCATGAAGCCGGGAATTAATCTCAGTGGCCTAAGCACCTGCCTGGCAAGCACAAGGTTGTGACTTCAATCCCCTGTACCAAAAAAAAAGAAATAGATGTCCATGCCATCAAATATAATAAAATTAGACAAACTGAAACAGAATAAAACCAAACTAAACAGAACAATGAGAATAATATGGAATTCGAATCACAATAATAGATTAACAATAGCCACTACCTTCCCTTTTTAGACACTTCCTACCCTTTCACTTTCTGTAACATAAAATGAAAAAGTCACAGTTAGCGCTGCCGTGTTAGTGCTAAATGAAACCAGCTTTTCATTTGGAAAAACAGGCTCCGGTTTTAGCTCGATTTAGATGAGCCATCACAAGTTTGCAGTAAGCAGTCTTCAGGTCAGGGAGTAGTCTGTAAGGTAAGAGTAGCTGCAGCAAGTGCCAAAGCACTGGGCGTAGCCATCCCAAACAGCAGCGGGCTAGCGGGCACCTGTTTACTTTTTATGACATGCACACCAAGAAGCTAGCCACGAACAAGGGCCGAAGAATGAGATTTCATTGTGAAGTAAAAGAAAACTGGTAATAATGAAAATCAGTACAATATATCTCTTATGCTAATTAATGAAATACAATATATGATTTTACTAATGAAACACTCAAAAATCTCTTGACTTTTTCAGTTCTAAACCTTAATAGCTTAGATCAGCCCAAAGGGAACCACTGTGAAAATTCCTACTGCCCTAGGACTAACATTTATTTTGAGGGAAGGTACTTTTTTTTTTTTTTGAGACAGTCTCACTATGTAGCTCAGGCCACTTTGACCTCACTTTACCCTTTCACTTTCACAATATGTATTGTACATTTTGGATCCCACTAACTCCTTTAGTTTTTTATATTTGGGAGACAGCATGATATTCACCCATGTGACTCTGAACCATGTCACCAATGAGCATGATCTCAAGTTGTATCCATTTACCTACAAAAGCCTCGAGGTTATCTTTTTTTACAGCTGAGTAACTTCCCATTGTATAAAAATGCCATGCCTTTCTCGTCCATTCCATTCCGCAGCTGATGGGCAAGCTACTCCCACTTCTTGCTGGTTCCCTGTCACCTACAGCATTGTTCTCTCTCCTTTGACTTTCAGTCTATGACTCCCTTTCAGATTAAATGTGTGTCTTGTAAATAAAGCATATTGATGGATCCTATTTTCTGATTCATTCTGCCTATGTTTCTTTTTATTGGTGAGTTGAGGTCATCTACATTAATCATTACGGCCAACAGGCACTGGCTCATCTATGTCATGTTATTTTCCTGCTGGCAGCTGTCTACTTTTCCCTCCATTCAACTGTCTGCTGTGCTCAGTGATCCCCCTCTGCTGCTATTGGAATCATAGTCTTTTTTATCTTTCTTTAGAATGTCCTTCAGTATTCTTTGTAGTGTTGGTTTGGTGGTCATGAACTCCGTCAGTTGTTCTTTGTCATGGAAGTATCTTGTTTCTCCAAAAACATTAAAAATCTTGACAGCCTCTTCTGTTGGTGATGGTATGCAGAATGATACCACCATTATAGAGGAAAAGTTGGCAAACTAACAAAACTAAACTTACCTATTGATCTAGCAATTCCTAATTCTAGGAATTTTTTCTGAAAAATGTTTCCAATAATAGAAAAATACATACATACAAGGTTATTCAATGCAATTTAGTTTGCAATTACAAAGTATTAAAAAATAACCCAATATTCAATACATAGGAGATTGGTTAAATGCACTCTAGTTTATTCATAAGGCAGAATAATACATGGCTTTTTAAAAAAAAAGAATAAAGAAGATCTCGATGATAAGAAAAATACAAGAACTCTTATTTTACAATTTCTACTACAAAATAGGTAAAAGACATAAAATTTGAAAACTTTCCCTTTTAACTAGCATCCATTATGGTCCTGGAGGACGAATGGAGAGTTGAACAGCATACGTTGCTCTGTTAGCTATACAGAATGGGGTCTTGGAGGGGATAAATAAAAGAGATCCATGTACTAAATAATGGACTTTTATCTTACAAAGTATGATTACAAGATATAAACCAGGATGAAAATGAGAGCAAAAGTAAGTACTGGAAGGATAAACTGGGCAAAAGAGGCTAAAAGAGAGTGGAAAGCCTAGGAACTTATTGTTGGTAAGCTTACTGAGAAGGACTGGGCCTCTGAAGTAAATTACTATACAAAGTGACACAAACATAAATAAAAATGTGATAAATACAGAGCAACTGAACCCCAACAAACTAATTTATTTTGATGAAAAGAAAATGTGTAAATTGAAATTAGGTAGAATTAGGAAAGAGATTTGGTTTCAGATCCGCTATAGGAAGAAAAACTTGTCTAAGATGTCAATGATCATCTAAGACTTCTACATGTTTTAAACTCTTTTTTTGTTGTTGTTGGTCATTTTTGAGACAGGATTTCACTATGCAGTTCAGTCTGGCCTTGAGCTCACTTTGTAGCCCCAGCTGGTTTCGAACTTGCAGCAATCCTTCTCCTGATATGTTTTAGATAGTAATTATTTTTAGTAAGAGTTCCATAAACTTAATAGTTCTCAAAATTTTCATTAGATTTGACTTGGTCTTTAATACAAATATTTTTAGAAGATCTCAGATCTAGTGTATTTATGATGATACCAAAAGAAATCTAGATACACATCCTTACCTGGTTGTAAAGGAAAAGAATAAGTTTCTAAGCTTTCCACTCTCTTTTAGCCTCTTATTTCTTCAAAACTATGAAATGAGTGGCTTTAACACCAGAAAAGAATAATCAATTAAAAAGAATCTGACCCAATACTTGAACTAAATGATGTAAGACTTTTATAGCCTACTATAAACCTTATTGTATGTACTGCCACAAATTTATGCTAAGGCTCTCTTTTCCTTTTGCTTCATATGAAATACATATCTAAAAATAGTCAAGTCTAAAAATAAGGGCAAACCTGTAGATTAAGTGATCTTTACACATATACAAATAACAGGGATGTCTCTACATCTTCTAGGAAAACAGATAGTGGCTCACCTGTTCTTACTGTTCTCTATGTTGAGTCAAACTTCTGCAAAATTTTCATTAATGTGAACTATATTACTATAAAATCAAAATTATTCTTTAATTCTATTAAGTTATGTCTTAATTACTTTTCGTGTTGCTGAGACAAAAATACTCAATACCTAAAGGTAAAGGACAAAAGTTGTATTTGGCTCATGACTTGTAAGGGTTTCAGTCCATAATCAGCTGGCTTCAGGGCCAAGTGGGGTGGCAGAGGAGAAAAAAAACAGTTCATGGCTTGGAGGTAATAAAAGAAGCAAGCAAGAAGCGATGGCAGCAGCCCTCTTTCTGTTCCTTATATTCTATCCAGGCTACAAGTGAGTGACTCACACCCAGGGTGGGCCTTTCATTATCCATACCAAGAACTATGTCAACCAATCAGTGGACTGATTTAGTAATCACACACCCTTAATCCCAGCAGCACATACTGGGTCCAACTACCTCTGACAAACCCACCTATGGCTGTATGAGGCTTTGTGGGGACATCTAGAAACCAGCCATAACAAGTTAATTCCTCTGTCCCAGAGATATGAATGAGCTTTACCAAGAATATCTAAGTGCAAACAGAAAAAGTCTCAAATTTAATCTCAGGATCTTAGTTTCTATCATGAAAATCAACAATTAACAAAACCTACAAATGTCAACATAGCACCTCACATGTTTGTTCCAGTTCACTGAAAAAAAAGATAGAAAAAGAAACATTTCTTAGTTCTATCATGAAAATCAACAATTAACAAAACCTACAAATGTCAACATAGCACCTCACATGTATTTGGTTCCAGTTCACTGAAAAAAAGATAGAAAAAGAAACATTTTCACCCCCAATATGTTAGTTACTACATTTCTCTATTGCTTTCCAAAGCCTTTATATCTATTCCAGAAATTTTTGTAGATTTTTTTCTCTGAAGACTGATGAGCAGAAAAGTAAAGCAGAAAAGGAAGAAGGATATTCAGAGTGATGTGATTAGATTGCTTATCTCTTTGTCATTTTTCCAATTCTTTCAAGACAACTACAAGGTTGGCAGGGTACATAAAAGGACAGGCAAAATACTCTTACAGGAAACTTATGTGCCTTCTCATCACCTATGTTTTTCAGAGAGAAAAGATTTATAAGATATGACTAAATGACAAGTCAGAAGTGTATCAGAACACAGAATACCCTGCCATCAACTTTAATGCCATATCTTTCTACCTTTGTTCATCCATCCACCTACACACTAAACAAGAAAGCAAAAATATATTAAAATAAAACAACATCCTTATAAGTTTATTATCAATGTATAAAAATACATAAGAACTCTGTTATGAGACTCTCAAAACTCGATCTATTACATATTAGACAACAACCTCAATGGATGGATACTTTTGGGAGATTTTCAGTGTAGCTAAGAGATCTTAGTTATTGGACATACATAATTTTATTCTTGGCTCTTTTTGTAACGGACAGCAGGTGAGATGAACACAAATTTCAAGCTCGAGTATACAGTGTAAAAATGTTATCACAGACTGACTATGGAAGCTTGATACAGAAATAACAGTGTTTGAAAAAACTGATAAGGAATATAAAGTATGTCCAGTTTTTTTTCACTAGGAGGATTTAATATTTCTAATCTTAACTTGTTTTATAACATATTTTGATAATTCAAAGTTTCTCCCTGTTGTTTGGTAGAAAAATACTTTTATTGGAAATTATAAGGTTGATGGTGAACAGGTTTTAGAGAGATGATAAAGTGCTATCCTCAGGAGCAAGCACATTAAGCCAAATTCTCTTCTGATCTTTGACAATGACATCAAGACACATATTATATAAGAAGATAAAGCATTCCTCATGGTATCTTCCATACATTTAGTTACAGAAATAAACCTCAAATGTACTTACTTCCTTTAAAAATCTAGGCGACCTAGAATCAATTTGAAATTACAAAAAGTAATTTCAAACATTTTTGTAGGTTCAAAGACTTGCCACCTGTTACAGAATGTAAAAATATACCTCCTTTTTCCTATATGTTTATCTCTCAATATTCAAAGTATCCCTAGTTTAAATCTCTTTACTTTAATTCATATTCTTCATGATTTTATAAACCTGAACATACATGCAGTTCTTCATAGATTTCATCTTAACAAATATTTGAACTTTTTAAGTCTGTCAATTGACATTTTAATGACTTTTATCTCTTTCTTTTTACCTATCTTTACTATTCTTCTTGAAATATAATAGTAAAAACTATAGAGATATGGATTCCCCCATAGGTTTACATGGAGATAAAATGCTTTCTATTTTGTTTCCAATACTGATTTCAGGGCAAGTCAAAATCCTAAATAGTACCTTGGTGCTCTGAATAAGCTAAAAAAAAAATTTAATTTTCAGAGAATTCTCATTATGTATCTCTATAATAGATTATTCTGCTTCTAGTACCATGTAATTTCAATTCTTTCCAAATTCCAAATTGATTCAGTGAATAAGTACAGCATATCTTAAAACCATATGAAAAGAATCTCCTCAACAGAATCATCCAAAATATGAACAGCTAGCAAAATTTTCTATGATCTAATGTCACAACTAATTGGTTTAAATGTCATCTTTCAGAAATGAGAACATTTTAACCTACATTCATTTAGTGTCAGTACAAAAGGCACACCCAAATAAGCAAAAAACACAAAAGGTGACCTAGAGTATAAGTAATAGTATCATATTCACTTTCAAAACCATTCAAAGAATTACAATAAAAACTCTGCTCTAAGTAAGAAGCTACCATAACTAGTCAAAGATTGACATAGCATCAAAAAAATTAGCAAGATAAAATGTGTCAGGCAAGATAGTCACAAAAAATACATGGCAGAAAATTTCACTCTATAACAATACCAACTGTAAATTTGCTGTTTTACCATGCTATGTACAACATGTATATCCACCAAAATAATCTACGCGAAAATACTTGGGAATAAATGTAACCAAGCAGACAAAAAGTTTGTACACTGAAAACTGCAGAATACTGTATTACTAAAAGAAATTAAAGAAGACATAAATAAATGAAAAGGCAACCATATGTATTAATTGGAAGATTTCATATTAGTAAGATGATACTATTACCCATAGTAATCTACAGACTGAATACAATGCACTTCAAAATCTCAGTGACTTTTGTTTTTTTTTAACAGAAATCGTGAAACCTGCCCTAAATTCACATAGAATCTTAGGGGACTTTGAATAGTCAAAACAACCTAGGGAACAAGTAACACATGTAAAGGTCTTATACTTCCTGATTTCAAAACTTACTATAAAACTACATTAATCAAAACATGATATTGATGTAAGGACAGGCACACAGGGTAATGGAATAGATAGCCTAGAAATAAGCCATTGCACATACAGTCAACTAATTCTTAAGAAGAGCACACCATTGATTGGAGCTAAGGACAGTCTTTTCAACGTTATTCCTGGGCAAACTGCATATCCACATCCAAAATATTAAAGTTGAACACTCACTTTATACCCTATACAAAACAAATCAAAATGGATCAAAGATCTACATTAAAGACTTAAAATGGTAATGAAATTCCTAGAAGAAAACAGGAAAATTCATGCCATTAAATTTAGCAGTAATTCATTGACTGTAACACTGAATATACCAGCATCCAAACAAAAATGCTAAGTTGGATTTCATTAAAATTTAAAACTTTTGTGTACCAAAGAACACTGGTAAGAGAATGAAAAGACAATCTATGAAATGAGAAAAAAAATTGCAAATCATATATTTGAGAATCAATTTTATATGTACAATACATAAAGAATTATTACTACTCAACAACAAAAAGCCCAAATAAACTATGGGCTTAAATATGTATTTTTACAAAGAAGATATGTAAGTAGTCAATAATCATATGAGAAGATGCTCAACATTAGTCACAGGGGGAATACAAATCAAAACCTCAATGATTTATCACATCGCATCCACTAGGGTGGCTATTACAGAACAAAAACAAAAGTGAAAGTAAATATTGATGAGGATGTGGAGGAAATAAAGTCTTCATGCACTGCTGGTGGGAATGCAAAATGGTATAGCTGCTGTGACAGTCTTTAGTTCTTCAAAAAGTTAAATATAGAATTACAGTATGACCCAGGAGTTATACCCCTACATTTTATCTTAAAGAGTTGATAACTAGGACTCAAATTCTTCTATATAGTTGTTGGTAACAGAATCATGTATAAAAGCTAAATGGTAGAAACAACCCAAAGTTCTAGAAACAGATGAATACATAACAAGAAGTAGTTAATATTATTAATAACATTATTAGTTGTTAATAACATTAATATATATACACATTCAGCTATAAAAAGGAAAATTATAATACAACATGGAAGAACAATGAAAGCATCATGCTAAATAAAATGTAGACAAAAAGGACAAACATTGCATCAGCCCATTTATATGAAGTACATAAAACAAGCAAATTTGTAAGGACAAAAAGAAAAACAAAGGTTACCAGAGACTGCGAGAAAGGGAGGCATTAAAAGATATTGTTTAATCTTTCTGTTTAGGATGGCAAAGAAGTTTTAGAAGGACAAAGTGGTGATGTTATATAATACTGTGAATGTATTTAATGTCAGTCAATTGTTCACATAAAACTGGTTAAAATGGCAAATTTTAAGTTATACTATATATATTTTTTTAATAGTAATAATAATTCATTCAATGAATACCTATTACCATCCACCTTAGCACAAACCAACTTTGCTTGGATTTCCCAATTACCAGGAAATGTAGTCTGTGTATGTGTGTACATGCACATAAAGTCAGTGTCTCTTGAAAAAAGACCCTGGTGTGTTATACACACCAGATGTCCTAAAATGAACTTTCAAAGCTTCAAAGAAGTACTTGCTCTCTAATTTGACTGATGTCTCAGTTATGTATCTATGTTAATTCAAACTAGGCATGGTGTCACACGCCCATAATCACAGCACTCACCATCTGAGACAGCAGCATCACAAGTTTGAGTTTAGCCTGGGCAACTTAACAAGCTAGAGACTCTGTCTCAAAATAAAAAAAATAAAAAATAAAAAAAGAGCGAAAGACTAGGGATGTAGCTTAGTGCAAAAGCCCTAGGCTCAATTCCTAATATCACAAAAAAATATATTCAACAGGTCATAATGCTAAAACATACATGCTTATAGACCAAGAGCTAAAAATGAACACTGTACCTGATATAGCATAATAGGCTCTATGTTGTATCCTAAGGTATCAGCAAAGTTCTTAGCGATGACTGTTTTCCCACAACCCTACAAATGGAAATACAATCATTAAAGGATGAGTCAAGACATCCCAGTCAGGAAAAAAAAACTTTGCAATGATGCTGCTTTTCTTACCTTTCCTCCAATTAAACATATGTCCTTAACCATATGAGATTGCATCATTTCAGCTAATAGCTGCTTATGACTCAAAGTCTGTATGAAGTGGTCTGATGCACAAGGTTGACCTAACTGTCTTGTTCCAGCTGGCACCTAAAAAGAAGTAAACCAAATAGTATATGCTTTTCTCAAAATATTAGTCATCTAAAGCACATAACTGCCACTTAACCCCTCCCCGACTAATTCCTTCTTCAATTCAATTCTATATTGGTTTTTGATACTTCCACTGAGCAGCAAGTATTTTCTCATTTACAGATCCAATGATCCCAATCACCAAGTTTCCAAATTAGCATTCTAAAATTGAAGTCTCATTCTGCCAAATATTCATAAGAATCATATCATTTTTATGTTCTTCATAACTTGAGAAAAATCACTACTACAGAATGAAGTGGGTTTTTTTTCCTCAGTTGCCAGTTTGAATATAGAATTTAAAATCAACTCTAGAAACCTCAAAGTCACCAGTGACATCCTGATTTCTAAGATGCATTGTCTACAAATTTGCTTCATTCTTATCTTGGTTTATCACTCAGAATCATCTATTTGTAAAAGTCTCTCCTCCCATCCTCCCATAGCTACTTCTCCTTTTATTTGATTTTTAGTTGTTCTTGCTTTCTTTATTCTTGTGCTCTATATTCTTTATATTTTAGTCCTTGATTATTCTTTGTCTAGGGACATTTCTTTTAAAAGTAGAATTTATTTTCTAAATGACACATAAAAACATAAAAATGTGCATATTCTTAAGGTCCTGTCTGACAGTCCTGGTAATAAACATGGTGTCATGTAAATCAGGTTAAACATACTTTCTCAAGCCTTTATCATTTCTTTACAACAGAAAAACATTGACAATTCCTTCAATTACCTTTTAGAAATACAGAGTACATTATTATTGTCTACAGTTACCTAGTATGCAATAGCACACTAAAATTTCTTGCTCCAATCTAATTGTAATGCAGTATCCATTGATCAATATTTCCCCGTCACTCTCTCCCCATTACTCTCCCCAGCCTCGGTAACCACCATTTATTCTCAACTTTCATAGCATCAATATTTTTAGATTCCTCATATGAGTGAAATTATGATTTATATATATATATACACACACACATATTTTTATCCTCTCCTTGGTCTCCTGGAGACCATGTCTGGTGAGCGCTTGAATTACATTACATACAACATGAGTCATAAAGGATTGTTAAATTTAAAAGTGATAACATCATATTTGCATTTAAGAAAGACCAGCCTGATACCACCATGGAAAGCTGGAGGATGAGATTAGAGGAAGAACAGGAGGGATGAGATTAAAGAGCCAAAGCCAAAACCAGATAGTAAAGACTGGCTCTCATCTCACAATTCTGAATATTGTTAAAAGTACCCCAAATGCCACCACATTCTACCCCTGGATCACTAGACAAACTTTATGCCGAAGATTTAACTTTAACTCCACCTCCTCTCTGAAGCTTTCCCTATACCTCTGGAATCCCAGTCTTACTTCCTTCTCTAGATCCCTGCTGCCATTAATTCCGATGCAGGCCTCACTCACCCACTTCTAGACTCTCAAAAGTGACTCATCGGACGGTGTGGTACAAAGTGACCCTGCCTAGAAATCCCAGTGGTGCTACTTTCTAGTTGGTGGCCACAAGTGAATGAATTAATCACTGTACATCTTACTTGTCTAATCTATAAAACAGTGATAATAAAATTTACTACCAGGACTACTGGGGGATTTAAAAGGCAAATGGAAGAAGACAAATATGGTGACCAGTATATATTAAACACTTAGTAAATCTTAATAAAGAGAGCCAGACACCTCGAATCAATGTTCACTTCAATGTATAGCACATAAATATCAATAATAGCACATTAAAACAACATTTTATCATGAAAGTTTGCTATTATATAAAAAAGCATTTATATACATTCAAATATTTTCCAAGCTGTGTTTCTGAATTTTCTGTGACATTCTGGGGTTCTTAGGGTCTTCAAAACAAGGGTTAGAAGAAAGGGAAGCAGAGCAGGTAGACGGAATTCTGTGATCAAATATCTCTTTTTTCTAAAAATGACTTAACCAAAGCAGAGCTCCTCTTGTAACTGTTTCATGTATCAGACAATAATTTTATTCAAAAACAGGGTTCTCCAGCAGCTAAAATGTTTGAAAACAGTATTTCTTACCAAGGACTCATAGTATCAAATGTTTCTACTAATCAACACTTGAATTTATTTTTCCAAAGGTAAATTTTAAATTTTGGAAGAAAGGCTATCTTCTCTTTGTCCCCAACTTACAATCACATGAAGAGATACATAAATGCAAAAATATATATACATTCATATATACACACACACACACACACACACACACACATATATATATATATATATAGCGGTAGAGTCCAAAAAGGCTTATAAGGATATCATTCATCTCATTTAGGCAATAAAAATAGTCAGAATAAGGTATATCTTTGACTGAATAAATCTGTGGTTCATTACCTTAATGGTCACTTCTTTTCCTGCAACTTGGACAGTCACATAAGCTTGAGGGACACGGTTTTCAGTCGTCCTCTGCACTCTTACAATCTCTTTAGGAAGCACAGAGCTTCCTGTGTCTTGGAGTTCAAAACGCTGTAAAATTAAAACAAAATCAAGCAATTTACTTTGCATTTTAGAATGTCTGGAAAAGTCTACCTAATTAGAACTGAAATAACGTTATATTATAAAAATAGAAGTTAAAAAAGTTAATGAGTGGCCCTGAAGCAAGGCCAGCAGATCGCTGTAGCTGCTGGTTTCAAACAGGAGCCTAAAGAGAATTCTTTCTGTGGTCTGTTGGCCATTTCAGAACTTTGGAAATGGAATGGTCAATTCATCAGAAAGAAATAGCAGGTGAGTATGGCGGACTTTAGGGGGCCTGCAGGGAAGAGACCCTGGTGCCTCGGGACCTGCACAGTGTGGTTGACTCGGGGTGCCGGGAGAACAGGGGGCTCCTTCCCTCTCTGGGGGCGGCTGAGAGTGTGGCAGACTTTTGGTGGCCTGAAGGAGAGAGACCCTGGCGCATTGGGACCTGCACTGTGCTGTTGACTTGGGGTGCCGGGAGAACAAGGAACTCCTCCCGTCTCTGGGGGGGCAACTGTGATCCTGCCAGCGTGTGGACTGAGAATCAGACATCTCATGTCGTCCCGTCCCTGGTCCTGTGTCCCCGCTCCCCCTCCCCCCTGCCTAGCAAGTGGGAGCCAGTGAACTACACATCTTGTGAAAAGACTGGCTATGTTATTTAGTATGAGCTCTCCATATGCAAAGATGAGGACAACCATTTGGAAGAAAACAAGAGACAATATGACAGATAGTGAAGATCTCTGGTTGTCTAGCTTTGAAATTTATGCTTTCTTATATCCCATTCTGTTCTGTTTTGTTGTGTTTAATTTTGCTCCCTTTTAAAATAAAATTTTTAAAAAATTTTTTAAAAAAAGTTAATGAGAATATTTCTACTTTCTACTAATACCTTTCTACTTAAACCAATTATTAAAAGTGATATTAAAATTGTCCCTACAATTTATTAAATGTCAGGAAATAGAAATGCTTAATTTCTGGCATTGTAGAAGTTCATAGACTACATTTCTTGATAACAAAATGTTCTAATCTGTTGGAAATGAATAACAAAACTCTTAAAAATCTATTGAAGTAAAACAAAGCCAATGTCAGTTGATTCTTTAAATCATCATTAAGTTAAAGTATTACCTGCAATTCTTGAGAATAGAATTTCTTGTACATAATTGTTCTGTCTGCTTATGGGAATAGCTTAACTGGTTAAAATAAATTATGAAAACTTTCTACAACTTCTGGCAAGGTGCATTCTATTGAGTTGCAATATTTGTCAAATTAGACTTAAAAGGCCAGGACTATACGTTTTTCCTAGATGTGAGGCAATCAGTACGCTAAATTATTCTCTAAAATTCTTATACCAATTTTGGAACATTAGCACTTTAGAGAAAGAACTGCATATCAATGAAAGAAGAGAGTCTATGTATTCAACAGAATGAAAGAACTCTAGGGAACAGAGTTTTTAAAGAAAAAATCATATTAAACATTAATATTATAAACAAAAAAGCCAGCTAAAGTCTTCATTTGGGTGTTATAAGTTCTCAAGGCAATCATGAACTACTTTCCCTAAATACAGGAAGAATTTTCTATTTCTGCTATCACAAAAATATAATGTCTACATTTTATACAATATAAGCAAATCTCCACAATGTATTGCACAATTTGGTAAGAACTGCTTTCACATTATAGACAGAATGTTAATATTGACAAAATAATAGTTTCATGGAAAAAAAAATCTCTACAAAACACTACACTGTATTTTAAGGAAGAGTCTATAGAAAGAAGTAAGGCCTAACTAAGTAATTAAATTCACTGGAATTTAAAACCAAGAATCATTAATTTTTATGGAAAAAATGAACTGAAAGGTATATTTTTACCCTAGCTACAGTTGTGTCATTCTAAGTTGATATAGGATTGATGTCAGAATACTCAGATTCTAGAAATGAAAATAAATACACTGACTCATTTGCTACACTGGTTATATCCCTATAACCTTATAAATAATTCATGCTAAAATACTTCAGCAGAATAAAAATAGAAAGCTAGATTACACTAAGATAGTAAAAGAACTGAAGTTACAAACTGAATTACCACTTGCTAGCATAAGAAATTTAGAGGACTGTTAATCAGAAAGGTAATTCAGGAGTAAAAAAGACATAATTCGTTCAAATTACACACCAAAAGGATGTAGAAGATGAGAGTTTATTTACCTTATCATTTTATGGGTTTTTCCAAGGATTCTTAAATTTCAATTAAACAAACAGAACATTTTATGATATACTTTTCTTAGAGTTATGTTCTTTAAACTGTAATTTATAATTATATAAACTGGTATGTAAATCATACAGATGTTGGTCTATATGGCATGTACATTCATCCTCATAATTCCTCATCCTGTGTTACCACGCTAACCACTTTCTTCCTTTTAGTAGGCTAGTTAGCACTAAGAGAAAGTCACTACACCATGTTGACTAGCTGCTAAAGAGACATGTGGTCCCAGTCTCATGGGCTCTTTCCCCAAAGCTCTTCATTGCCTAATGCAAGCCACAACTATTCTCCCGTGGAGACAGTGTGAATCTGTGCACGCCCGTCAAGTCAGGCAAGCTAGCTGTCTCCTCCACTCACAACATGGTCTCCAAACACATACTCCCATATCCCTCACTAGAATGTAAGCCCCTCTAGGGAAACAGCAAATGGATCTATTTGGTTCATTCCCAAATCTCCAGAACCTAGATGTACACATGTGCCATAATAAGTGGTCAATTAAGATTTGTTAAATGAATACAAATTTTCCTTATTCTTGATATCATCTCTTTATATCAATTTTCTTTTCCTACTGTCTCATGAAATAAAAAAAGGATTAAACATTTAATTCTTTAAGTGCTAGTGAATAGGAAGCCACTGGATGTCTGTCTCAACTTCAAATCACAAGTTCCTGGGTGGAAAGTGTGTTCTTACATCATTTTGAACTAAGATACAATGGTGCTCTGGAAATGTCCTTTCTCAACTCACCGAAGTCACATTTTCCATGCATTCCATAAATTTCATTATTTCTCCCTATAAATATATATTTCCCCATTCCAAGAAATAGTCATTTCTTAATTCTATATCATCCTTTAGTATACTTTATATTTCTGTTTCTGTTCACCATCAAACTTACTTCACAAGTAGTCTATAATCACTGTTCCATCTTCCTTGTCTTAAATTTGTTTTTATCTCCTGCAAGTTTTGACTCATAGTCCCAACAAACACTACTTTGGGGAATTCCACCAATAATATTCTAATTGCCAAATTTAATAATTATTTTTTTTTGTATTTCACTAAGCCTTCGTTCCCCAGTCACTTTTGCAGGTTTTCCTTCCTTTTCCTATGCAGTGTACATTAGGGTACTTCAAGAGTGACTGATTTGATAGATTATATGAATTGATAAAATACAGGGTAGGCTGAGGAACTTTGAAATAAAGTAAGAAATCAAGAATGCCCATAAATCCTATTTTGGAAAATTAAGAAGATTCATACGCCATTAACTAATGTACGACAGTGCAAAGAAACGCTATGTTATGGGTGGATGCTAAATAATTGACTTTTGAATTTAAGGTTTCCTGTTAGATTTTAGGCATGCTGTCTATCTATATTCACTTTTTAAATAACCTCATCCAGTTGCCTGATTTTACAAGCCATCTTGTGTATTCATGACTTTTGGTGTTACCTCTCTAGTTTCTCCTGAACTCCTGACTTGTATATGCAAATGCCTCCTTGACATTTCCCTTTGTGTAACTAATAGCATCTCCGGGTAAACATATCCAACATTGGGGTCTTCATCTTCCCTCAGTATCCTCCATTTTGAAAATTCCTCGCTCCAAAAAGCCTAAAATCATTCATAACTCATTGTATTAACTCTATTTCCAATACTTCAGCAGATCACATTAACTCTACGTTCATAATATAACCCCAGTCCAACTATATCTTACCAACCTTACAGCTGGTTAAAGCTACCATAACCTTTCAATTATATTATTACAACAATTATCATCTACAGTGTATTCATTACCCAGCAAACAGTATGCGCTTGTTAAGATGAAGAATCAGACAAGACATTCTTCAAAACCTTCCAATAATATTCCATTTCCCTAAAACTGAAAGCAGAAATCTTTTGAATGACCTACAGAGCTCTTCATGATCTGATTGCCTTTAACTTCTGTCTTTATCTTCTACTCACCTGTCCTTCACTCAGTCTGTCCCGTTACATTGCCCTTTGCTGTTCTGGGATACTCCACACGTGCTCTTGCTCAGGACTTTTACAGGGGCTATTCCCTCTGTCTGAAATGGTTTCCACCCCAGGACTACTTTTCTTCAACTTTTATTCAAATGTCATCTTCTCAGTGCCAATATAAACTCCTCTGTTGACATATTAGTTACTCTACTGATTCATGTAACTAATTAAATGACGGTTACCCTTCACTAAAAAGTAAGCTCCACGAAGTTGGAAACTCTTAACTGTTTTGCTTACTACGACACCGCCCTTAAAATGCTGCCTGGCTAAATACTGTCTAGCGCTGGCTAGTTGACAGTGAGAAAGCGTGGATGTAATGAATAATGCTTTTTGAATGAATAATCTAGAAGTCTTCATTCAACAAGACATCTCTGCTGCACTGGAAACAATTGTTAATTACTTTCCTCTCAGAAGTCTCTCCTTACACTTCATAAAAATATTTTCTGCTATCATTCCTCTTCCTCTGCCTAATTTGGAAGTTCTTTTCCACTGTTCAATCTTTAAGTGTTGGTGGTCCATAGCTCACCATCCAGCCTGTTTTTCTCCTCACTGTTCTTAATCCAAGGTTCTTTCGTTCATCGTGCATTCAACTAATACTTACACATTAATGACTCCCGAGTTATTTATCTTCAGTGTCAAAAGAGTTCTAAAATCAAATCCATGTTTTCAAGTCTGCTAAACAACCTACCAGCAAACTTCAAATTCAAAAGGATCTTCTTATATGAAACTATTTTAAATCACACTAAATGTGTTTCTCTTTGTGTTCTTCATAAAGGCATCTCTGTCTACCCATTTTTCCAAGCTAGGATTTAGGGACATTCTTGATTTCTTTCTCTCCCACATGCCAATATCCACCCCAGATTTTATCAGCTGGTAACATTTATAAGCCTACCACCTACTTCCCATTTTTACTAACCTACTTCAGGTTGTTACAGCTGTGACCACAGCTATTCCTTATGTTATAATGCTATGAAATCATCACATTCATACAGTATCTACTTGAATGTCTGATGCTCCAAGCAAATGATAAATTCCTTAGAAGCAGAGATCATATACTATCCATTTCTAAATACCTACACTTCTGTATACATATCATTATTTGTCAAATAACAAGTTTGTTAACTAGTGATTGTTGAACTGGATGAAAACAATAAATACTATCAAGTTTCTCAGCAAAAACTATGGTTCAGATTATATTATCAAATGAACAAGTTTCAGCACACTTTTCTAAATCAACAAAGGAACTTACTGATATAACCTTTGATGTTATTCCTATAATGGAGTTCTAATTAAATAAGACTGAACTCAACACATATTAGAACTCCAAATGTATTTGTTATTAAACTCTAACAAAGCACACCATGTTCAAAGTGTGGCAGACATAGAATGAGAGCATTTTCCTTAAGATATCCTTAACTAAAAGCTACAAGTGATTTCATGACTACAAAAATATGTTTTTAGAGCATAAACATCACATGATAAGCACCATCTGGGGAATGAAAGTCATTCTAGTCACTTTTATAGCTAGTTCAGAAAAAGATGTTTAGAATTTTAGCTGACTGCATTTTCAGAGACTAATAATTTTCCTTTAAAATGTAATCTATGTGATTACACTAAAATACAAATGGATATTTAACTCAAGTGCAACTATTCATTAATTTCTTTGACAATCTAGGAGACAAAATAGTTATTTATGAAACATACTTTCTTGACTTTCTCTATTATAATGGATATTTTACTCCTTAAACATTTTTTCCAAAGTCAACATTTTTATCTCTTATAAAATTATTGAGGATATATGTTTTGTTCATCTACAAACATGAACTTAATATAATGCTTGGAAAAAAATGAAATTTAATATAACAAACAGGCCATGCAGAGAGACCTAGAACAGATCATAAAGAATTATATGGATGAGTAGACTCCTATTCTGAAAGAAAAATATTTAATGCTCTTACATGTATGCTAATGCATATATCAGTGGAACAATCTTATCAAAAGAAGGTTCTTTATTAGGTTCAGGTGAGTTAAGAACGGTGTATTAATGATCACTTCAGCTATTTAAAGTGAGAGAAGATAGACATAATTTTTCTTCTCTTATCTAAGTTATACAAATAACTTTTTTATCCTTTTTAGAAGCCTGTACAATTAAATTTTAAATAATTTGTTTGTAATATGAACTTTTAATCATTTTGTTTCCCTTAATTATGAAAGTCAAAATAAAGAGTATACAAAATGACTAGCTACTTTCTTCAGAAAATCCAACTTTTCAAAAGTATTAGTTTATTATAAAATTTGTATGAGTAGCTCTGAGATCAAAGGCTAGAAACACATGAAAGTGGTTTCTTTGTTAAAAAAAAAACAACAGGCATTTGTTTATACCTGACTTATGCAGACACTGCGTGTCCTTCCTCAACTGTGTCACCAAAAGACCCCACATTGCTTCATTTTATCAGAACTTTCCAAGGCAGTCTCCTCCTCAGTTTGTTTCCTTGTTCCCAAGGCACAGACACTGTGCTAAGAGCACCGGGGAAGCTCATCTGGGATTGAGGAAGTCTTTGATCTTTAACATCAGGCGCTTCAGTGACCAAGGCCAATGTAGCACAGATGGTGATTCATCAAAGATAAGTTCCAGTTCTCTTTTTTTCCTTAAAACCTAGAACAATCTAAAAGTGAACTA
>PVJX010013772.1:0-46574 GCA_004027295.1 Dolichotis patagonum
AGTCTCCATAATATCCCCAATCCAAACAGCCCAGGCCACTCTTCGGGTCGAGAGTTTTAGCTCCCAAAGAGACAGGCCGCAATGCTAGTCTCTGGGAGACTTCCTGGGTGTGAAGGGCGGGGCTACGGACCAAAACAGACCTGGCCCAGATGCTGGTCTCCGGGCAGTTCCCTGTGGATGAAGGGTGGGCCTACCAGTGCCAAACCGTCGTGCGGAGATGCAGGTCTGAGCAGACTTTCAATCCAAACAGCCCGGGCCACTCTCACCTCATCTGTTCTTTCTTTTCTCTTTTCCCCTGTCCCAGATGTTCTTTCCTTTTGATCAGTTTCTTTACCTTTCACTTTCACAATATATATCATACATTTTGGATCTGTTCAATTTTATAGTAGACTTTACAGGTACTCCCTTTATTTTTCCAATGACTCAATGATCAATCACAGTGAATTACTCAATGTCCATGTGTTTATTCAGTTTCTGTTGATTTTTGTTTTCTTAAATTATCATCTGGTAGGTTGCAGGAAATTATTTTAATCTTTCTATTTGTTAAAAGCTGCTTTATAACCTAAAATGTAATCTATTATAGAGATTTGTAATTGCAAAAAAATTTAATTAAACTTAAGTACTCTTTATGAGCCCACAACTTTCTTTGTAATAAACTAAAAAGGCTGATTGTGCATGATTCTCTGGTGCATAAATATGAGGACATTTCCATTTCATTCCCTTTAGAGTCACTTCTTTCAAGGATGAGAAACAAGTCATTATATAAAATCAACTCTTAAATTGAAGCATTGAAGCCCCAGTTTTAGACCTAGGAGGATAGACACACTTAAAAAGAGCAGAATATGAGAAAATTTCTTTACAATAAAATTTCTCTACAATAAAATTGACCTGAGTTCAAAAGTTGATAAAGGTGCAAACCAACAATGCTTTGAGTAAGACTCATATAAAAGCAAAATTGTCGTATTTCCTTCTCATGTTTTCTTTTTTAAATTCTGGAACATAATCATGTGATAATCTGAATTTCCTCATAGATAATCAGATAACATTAGCCAAACTGAGATCACAACTTTTTATATTTATGGAAAAGGAATGTTTTCCCTGTATTTTAATGTCCAGCTGCAGATGTATCATGGTTTATGGAATACAAAGTATCTTCTGAAAGAAAGGTACTGATAATCAAGCATCAGTTGAACAAATTGTCTTTAATTTCCTTTAGCAAAATAAACACAGTGCCCTGAAAAAGTCGATGAAATAGTATAATAAATAAAATAATATAATATATAAAATAATAATAATATAATGAATAACATAGTAATAATAAACATATAATAATTTAGCTCCATATTGGTTTGGTCTGTAGCTAAGATGATTAGCCTCTGCCTGCTCTTAGTTTCAGGGCAGTAATTTAGTTGGGTCGAGCCTAACTTGACTGGACAGACTTGGAGTTAGCCTGGCTCCTGCATGTCTGGGTCTCAACCACCTGCTGCCTGTGGCTGTGTCACCAGATGGAACACTGTGACCACTGGGCCTTGCTCCTGTCGACCTGTCTTCTAGCAGGACACACTGGATCACTGAATACACTGGATACTTTGGACAAGTTTCAGCAAAGGAACAGAGAACCAGAAACACAGACTGGTTTTTATTTTCCCCATCTTTGTTAGGGCACAACTGACCTTTACTTAGGCAAGTTTTAAATGCAGCTAAGGATCGAGGGAAATAGAAATAGACTGTGTACCTTAGAAAGAAAAGCTGCAAAATGATATGGTTATCTGGCTAAGGGTAGGTTGAAGATTGTAGCCTTCAAAAATGGCATTAATTTACCATAAACTTACACTATAAATGACAATAATCAAATCAATAATCTGTATTATGTAGCCAGGTTATCTTTTGGAGAGGTATGTGTATTCAGGAGCTATTAGGGACTGCAATCTCACAACAGCTAATTTTACATAGTTCTCTAAGAAATGAACAGAGACTTGGGATATTTGGTATCAAAATTTTGGAATTTCCCCTTATTACATTACAGGTGGGCCAACTTCTCTCACTTACTCAGAATAAGACTGAGACCACTATGAATAAGACTAAGACTAAGATTAAGACTACTAAAACTAAGTTTAAGGCTAAAACTACTTTGTACTGCAGCAAGATTATCATTAGCTTAAAATCACCACTGACCTCTGAATATTCCAATAATCCCCTCTTCAATCAATAAATGATGAGATTCTTACTACCTGTGGCCTTCATTTTGTCTCTTGATTTCTTTTCTTTTTCTTTTTGTCATGTGCCATATTCTGTGGGAGGAGATTGGAGTCCACTACAAGGGTTTACAATAACTCTCACCCAGTGTGGGCTTAACCAATGGCATCCTCAGCTGCATTTTGGTTTTATCACGACTGTTTTGATGGTGTTCAGATCCTGCATGACATTTTGAGAGATGTCTGATGTGGAGCTAAAGTAAGTACTTTTGACGGAAGTAAGAATTTTGGGGGGATTAAACCAAGGGATAATCTCTTTCTTTAAAATATCTTTCTTTAAAATCTCTTTTAAAGAAGGAAAATCACAATGCCACATAGCAGTATCACCAAAATACTCCAGAAAATAATTAAATACAACCCTTGTTTCTACAGGCAAGAATTTTTGATATTGAAAATTGGGACAAGGTGAAAAACATATTTTAAAGAGGGCTCACAACAGAGAAGAAATTTTTTCTCTTGAGACCTTATCAGCTTGGACCTTAGTAAAATCTTGTTAGATGCTGTAAGTAATAGTACCCCCAATTTTTCTGTTTTAGAACTTGACAAGTGGAAAAACACAAATAAAAGGAAAAATTGCCCACTGCCATGAGAATCTGGGAGAGATCCAGAGCTGAGTGAGACTTTTAAACAAACCCCTCAGCCTGCACCTCCAGATTATTTAAAGATAAAACATTCTGAACCTTGTATGTCTAACTACCAGCAGGCTTTTAAGAAGGCAGCTGTGCACAGAGATGTTCTATAACCTTGTTGTTTCCTGATGGTGGCTCAGGAATGAGACTTGTGGAGAGACTCTTTCCTGGCCTACACTTCCAGAATTTTACAGTTTGACACAACACACCCAAGATGTCAGGACAGTTGTCATCGTGACTGGCAGCAACAGAGGTGGTGGTGGAGGTACAGGGACTATGCCAGAGGGAATTACATTGACCACTGCAAGACCACAACAAAGCCATGTAATGGAGAAGTGGCTTCCCCTTCTCTACTTCCCTTGACCAGAACAGAAAAGTAGTGGTGATGCACACTTTTAGTCCCAGCTATTGGAGAGCCTGAGGTGAGAGAAACACTTCAGTACAGGCTCTTTTTACACTGGGACTCCTCGAGTTAATGTTAACTCAAACTATATAAAACCCCATGGAAACTTACTGAGCCCATTTGGATAAACCTATGATACATAAATAAGGAGAAGTTGCAACTATTAAACTCATTGGTGGCAAAACAAATTTAAAAAGGACATTTAAAGTTTCCTTTCAAAGAACTAGAAAGCAAAGTTTTAGTGCTAATCAATTCTTCCTTCTTTAAACATGACTGTTAATGCAAAGGGAAATATTGATAATAATGCTATCTCATCATTATTAAAATTAAAATTATATACAAGAAAGAGGAAAAGTAGTCAAAATTACCTTTTGTTCAGATTTTTTTTTGCACTAAAGAAAAAACCTTTAATTGTGTTCAAATGTAAATGTGAGCCACAGGAAAACCAGACATCTCTGGCCCTTAAGCATTCACTTTTAGTGATTCTCAGGTTTCCCAACTTCCTCTTCAAGTCCTCAGTGTGGAACTTCTAGGCCAGCCATAATTAAAGCCTCCACTAGACTGTGTCCATCCTTAGATGATTTTTCTTCTAGCTTTGTGAGGACAATATTTGTTATGGGTCTTAAATGGTAATTTTAGAACTACTCAAGTTTATGTGTCTTTTTCTCTGTGACTTAAAACAGATCAAGCCAGATCTAGGAAAGTTTTCAGATGATCTTGATAAATACATTGAAGTCTTTACAGGACTTACTCATGCTTATAAACTAGATTGGGGAGACATAATGTTACTCTTAAATCAAATATTAACTTCTAATGAGAGGCAATGGGGTACAGACTTTAATCTGTGAGTTTCATAAGTGTATTACAGATACCCTGGGATACATGTTTTGAGAGTGAGTTTAAATAGAGCCTAGCCATCAGTGCTGTAGAGGTGACTGAATACAGAATCCAAAATGTCTTAAATATCTTTCTGCCATAGAGCTGAAATTTCTCTGTCTCTGTCTGTCTTGGGAGGTAATAGATCACTTTTGCAGGCAGGGATTTTAGAAAACTCATTGGAGCCATTTATTAGAAAGAAAGCTATAAACAATATAATTTAAACTCTTTTGTTTCCTCTTTCACTCTTTTGAAAGGCTTAAAAGCAGCCATTTGGTCCTTTGATTATTGGTTTCATTTCTTGTTTGGAAATACAGTTAGATCAATCATAACTGTTGTTTCTGGAGGCATGTTTGCTAAGGGTTAGAGATACACCCTGGGAAAACTCTTGATCTTGTCTTTCAGCACCTGGGATGGTTAGAATTTAGTTCTTAGTTGGAATTACACTTCTGTCCTTTATCCATTACTCTTCTCCTGACAAATAACAGTTTACAGTAGTGTTTGGTTCAAGGCAACTCTCTTCTCTGCAGTTACTGAATCCCAGGACTAAGTTTCCAATATGGTGAGTTTCTCTTCCATGGGACAATTCCAGAGTGAAACTGACCTTCAGGTATCTCTGGGCCACATTCTAAAGTCTCATCTAAATTTAATCCTGAAGCATTCAAAAAACAGATACATTCTTTCCAAGTTTATCTGCCTTTTAGTCCTAAAGCAGATCTATACATAAACTCTTCTTTTTTGTCCCCTGAATAATGATGCAGACTGTTTTTATAGCATAGAGCAGATGGACTGAATTTTGTAACAAGATAACTTCATCGATAGAACTAAATACTTCCAGGGAAGCTTATGTGCTTAATAACAGTTTTAAATCAGAATAAAAATTTAAAAATAGACACCTCACCAGACGACTTCTTCACATCATGATTTATTTCCAGAACATCTTGCAGACTGGCCACTATTCTCAGAGATAATCCCTTTCTACACACAAACCTGGCCTGCTCACCCAGCTGGAAATAGTTAAAATTACTTTTAATAGTACCATTAGAGGAAAGTTACATGTGGCTATAAAAAGTAGTTTTGGTCATTAGCCAGTGACCAAATGATCCAATCCAGTCATGATCCAATGATTATGGCTATCTAATCAACAATGAGAAACTTGTATAGCTGGATATTCCAATCAGGTAAACCAACAACCTAGGACCCATTTTTAAAACTCTCTTTACCTTCAAAGGTGTAAAAGTTTTTATTCTTTCTTATTCTTATTATAAGAGCTCTCTGTTAATTGATCTGCAAAAGTTTTGAGAACTATTTATAGCTACAAATTTTTTTGAGGCAACTTTTCACTGTGCAGTTCATGCTGGCCTTGAACTCACTTTGTAGCCCAGGCTGGCCTCAAACTCATAGCAATTATTCTGCCTCAACCTCCCAAGTGCTTTTATTACAAGTATGTGCCACCATGTATAGTTACAAACTTAAAAAACAAAAACTATAATACAAATATATGAGTGCACTCTAGTTTTATAAATTGTCTTTAGTATGTTTTTGTGCCTGTCTATCCAATTGGTAACTAGTTACCAGACTTACAGCTGTTTTGTTTGAGCTCCATTATTTTTTTCTTTTTTTACTTTTTGACCTTTTTGGAATTTTAAAACATTTTTCTGTACATTAAGTTGCTTACAGATGCCATTTGAACTAAGGACTTGCTTCCTCCATGTTGCCATATGTTCAAAATTATATCAAGATTGGTTTTGAAATGTAAATGACTTGAGTATCTTTCATTGGTTAAAATAATGTATAAATTGTAAATTGTTATAATCTTGTTCTTACAGGTCTTAAAAATTGTTAAAATAGGTAAATAGAACTCCTTTAGGGTGGTAGAGATGTTCTACAGGACCACCTTGATGAATAAAACAGCTGCCTGCAAAAATCTTATTCCTGTCTTTGTTCATTAAGGGGTTTCCATAGCCTTATGGGAGACACTACAATAAACACTGTTAAAAACATTATTGTGATGCATTTATATGGGTCACTATCAAAAGGTTAAGTTTCCTATAAATAAGACAATAAGATTTTCTCATTAAAAGTTATTCTTGGAAAAAAATTAAATTAAAAAACAAACTTTCCTTTTAATTATAACAATTCATTATTGTTAATCTCATGTTGTAGTGAATGTATTCATGTACAAGTCCAAATGTATAGGTCTTTTATCATATAAAACTGGGATTTTTTTATAATAATAAACTTTTTCTTGGATTCTGCTATCTGCCTTTCTTTTCTGTTTCAGCTACTTGTAGTAAAGGTATATGTCACATTAATATGAGACTGTCTTCCATTCAAAAAGGGAGTGTGTTCTTCAAAGATATCTTTGTTATACAAATGTTATTACACTTAGAGATGCTTAAGTATTAAACAATCCAGACAATGTCACAAATTTCTTCAAGGACATTACATTAAAAGTGAACAAATTAGGTGCAAGCTTCTTAGGTACTAGAGAGTCATTCTTACTGAAAAGGCTGTTCTATATCAAAATGGAGCTTTAAGTGCATTACAAAAATATCACCATAACAGTCATGCTAACATATTATCTATGAATTTTGATTTCAAGTTATATTTTAAATGATAACTGTTGTCTTTTAACACTCTATAGGGATTCAAATAGAACAACCATTGTTGATAAGCAATAACAATCTTCTAGCTATACTTTATATTTCAAAATGCTTGATATCCATGTAAAATTATAATAACTAAGTTCATTGTTACTAGTATCCAATGAGAATGTCATTGACCTTCTCTTCTGGGTGTTGAGCAACTGAAGTTTGGAAAGCAAAGCTAGAAAGGTAATTGTGCTAAGAGAAAAACCAGTATTTTGGTCCTGGTCCTCCAAGGTCAATGAGGACACAGGACATGAGGGAATCTCTTCTTTGACATTCTACAAAGCTGGTGAGTCACACAATGTCCTGAACAAGAACATTTCTGGGCCCCAGCAGATGGGAACACATAGAACAATGAACCAAAGGAAGATCACAAGAGGAAAAATTTTGCTATTTTGTCATCAAAAAAATTGATCAAGCAAAGGTCATGATTAATTCTGATGGTTGACTCTGACAGAAAAACTGAGAGTATCTATACATGATACTAAGGTAACTCTTGAGGGGATATAAGTGAACTTGATAGATACCAAGAGGCTAATTTTAATTCCTACAGGTTTCAATAAAACTTGGTCATGAACATCCAGAAGAAAAGTATAACCAAAATAATATAAAAGAATATTATAATAATGAGCTAAACCACAAGCCTCTTCTGGTAGTTTGCAGCTATAGCAGTAGTTGTCCACTGTTACCAGTCATTAAGGAAAACTACAGAAAAATCTACAAAAGCTCAAAAGCAATCTTTAAAATTCTTTATCTAAAATTTCCCTTCAAAACCACAAAACTTTGCATCTTCTTATAGTTAAAACTGTAGTAAAATTGTAACAAAGTAACAGATTTATAGATAATATCCATCAGTAGAGGAGTTTAAAAGCCAGAAGGTTGCAATCTTATTCCAGTCCCTAAAGAACAGCTTCCAGACTTAACTCTTTCACCAACCTTCCTTTCCATTGTAGTGCTCATGCTTTGATTATACATGTTCCAATTTCTTGGGAAAATTTGCTTATTAGTGTCCAGAGGCGGCCAAATCAAAAGGGATCGTAGAGAAGGAAGCAATGACAAATGTGCTAGACTCCTTTAACCAGACTATACTAGATCAATCTTGTAAAAGGAGTTTATAACTGCTAAACCACAAGATGATGTCTATCTGCAGACCATTGCATTAGGTCTCTAGACAAAGCCTCTGACTATGGGCAGCCCTACTTTGACTCCTCTGTTAGAAGTAGCTAGAGGAAAACTATCTCTGTTATTCCCCTCATCTCAGTTAGGGATACTAATTTAGGGGATGGAATATTATGGATAGTTAAGTTATTTAGAAATCTTTTAGGCAGACAGGGATAGACCCTGGAAAGATTAGTGTAGCAGATAGCTGTGGCTACAAGTACAATTACAGAAACACAAATGGGGAATATGTTTACCTCCACATGCACAGGTAGATCTTGATATATTTACCTTAGAATTTTAAACCTGGTTGCTGAAAGTAAATATACTCTATCAGAATAAAAATAGCAAAAGGACAAATCTGAGAAGCACACTTAAGGCTCAAGATCTATAGGAGAACATTCCAAGAGGCAAGTGAAATGGCCCAATGCAGCTCATAATACATAGTTGAGAGTATGCTGGTTTGTTAACAGATAGTGTAACAGCATTGTGGTTGCCCTCTTGGAGTGAGTAACCATGCAGAGAGGAACACTCCAGCCCTGTGGTGGAGCCTGTCTATGTCCAGTCCTCCAGTGCAAACATTCTCAAGGATGACACTGGGAGAAGGCCTTACACCACAAGTACTGAGATTCAGACAGGCTACAAAACCAAAAACCCGGCATAACTAAAGAAGACAAAACCAGAGGCTTGCACACTGGTAACACAATGGAGCCTCCAACAAACTCCTGAGAATGTGTTTCTTGCTATCATGGTCATCATAGCCTGTATGCTATTTTGACTGTAAAATTACAAAAAGGACAAGGGGGATATGTTGGGGACCACAAATTCACAATGACTAGTTTTATACACTTCCTTGAGGGATGAATGGAGGTTTGAGATTTATGATAACACCCTTCTGAGATTTCTCATTATCCCCTTACGGATGGGTCACACTCTTTTACCTTCTAAGACTAAAATAACTAAGACCAAAACTAAGGCTAAAGCTGAGACTAAGATGAAGAGCACTAAGATGAAGACTACTAAGTCTAAAGATTATCCAGGACAAAATAGTGATCATTCAAGATCAGTACCTCCTTCTGAGCCATCCAATAATCCCCTCCTCAATCAACAAATGCCAAGGTTTTGGTTACCTCATGGTCTTTCATTCTTTATGAAAAACTGGTCACCCCAGACCCCAGGTCTACCACCATTTTGTCTCTTTCTCTCTTTTCTTAAATCTCTGCTACACAGTGTAACACATGGCTCAAGATAGGGGCTCAGGTCAAGTGTCTCCAGTAAATAGCCTGAAGTATGGTAGGGGAAGAAATAATTTTTTGCTATATTTTTCTCAAGATTAATGACTGAGACTGCTCTAATACCAACAGAACATAAAAATAAGCATGAACATTAACTTTCTAATAAGTCTTACATGCTACAGTTGAATTTATAAGAAAATGAAGCTCCAAGGTATCAGGGAAATTTGAGATTTTAATGCTAGATTTGAGAAAGCAGAATACATACAAATAAAGTGATCACTTCAGGTTGAGGTATAATGAAGAGGAATACTTTGGGCAGAAATAGCAAGGCCTATGAGATGAGTCTACTCCTGTGCTTCTGGTGTGTAGAAGGCACCTGAGGAATGGGAGCCTTATCATGCTACTCAGGGAACAAGAATGAAGAGGACTAACAAACACAGCCTGAGCCCCCAGGGTAAGTCTTATGAACCTCTTCAAGGAAATGGGGCGAGTGGAGTGATTTAAGTACCATGTGTGGTTAAAGTATGTCTTGAACAACATCTATATTACAGAAAAAGGATGATTGTAAATTAACTGAGTACAGAAAATTTATCCATGTGAAGTGGCTGTCATAGATACCTAGCCAGAATCATTGTTTTTGATACCATACTGCCTTATTTATATGAGACAGAAGAATGTTATGTTTATAGTAATTAATCTGAATAAGGCAAGAAAGCAAGAAAACAGAACTAGTAATGTTAGCTTAAATATAATCTTCAAAGCATGCAAGAGAGCTACACTTTGTCACTAAATCAAAGCTAAAACATTTCTAAGCTACTCGGTAATTGCGCTGACTCTGATGTTAAACATTTTCAGTCATACGTTCTGTGTCTTCATAAAGCCTCCCTCCTTCATTACCTAGTTAAGTCAGTCTTCTATGTATCTCTGCAGTTCGAGTTCAAGTATGTGGGGACCCTGTCATGAATTCTTCAGCTGCTGGACCCCTTCTTGTTCACATTTTTTCTCCAGGATCTTCTCTAGGAATTTTTGCTCATGGAATCTTCACTTCCTTATCTTCCCACTAGGCAGTCTCATTTACAGGAAAGAATCTAGTTATTATTGTCTTCAAGAGTTCTACTTATTCTACCTTTCTTCAGAGTAAGTGTTTCTGTGTTAGTATTTGGATTTTTGATCCATTTCAATTTTAGTTACATGTACAATTAGAGGTACATGCCCAGTTTTAAACTTCGGCATGTAGCAAGTCAGTTATTCCAGCACCATTTATTAAAGAGGCTATCTGTCTTCCAGTGCAAGTTTTCGGCACCTTTGTCAAAGAATAAGTGATTAGGAGTGCTTAGAGTTGTTTGTGTATCTTCTGTTTTGTTTCACTGATCCTCAGGTGTGTTTTTTCCAGTATCATGCTATTTTTATCACAGTAGATTTGTAGTATAATTTCAAGTCAGGGGTTATGATGCCTCCTGCCTGGAGTTTTTTTTAACCAGAATTGCTTTTGCTCTTCTAATTCTTTTCTAGTTCCAAACTAATTTTAGGATTCTTATTTCATGTTTTGTGATGCATTCTGTTTGTATGTTGATTAGGATTGCATTACAACTTCAAAACAGTTTTGAAAGTATGGTCATTTTCACTATGTTTGGACTTGCTTATCCTACAACAAGGGATATCTTTCCATTTTCCAATATTTCCATCCCTTTTTCAGCACATAATAAATTTCAATCTGCATTTCTTATACTTTCATTGTGTTGACTCTTAAAAGTTTCATTTTTTGAGATGCATCATGAAAGATGTGTTTTCACTAATTTCTGTCTCAGTGCATTTGTTATTTGTGTACAGAAATGGTATTGACGTTTCAGTGTTGACTTTGTATCCAGCTCTGGTACTGGATTCAGCTATTAAATATAGAAATCTATTGATGGAGATTTTGGTTCCCTAATTATTCTGGCTAAAATGTTTCAGTGGAGATTTTATTTCTTTCTCCAAATATTCTGCCTGACATTTCCTGATCTATATTGAAGAAGAGTGGTGATAGTGGGCATCATTGTCTGGCTTTTGATTTTAGAGTGAAAGTCTTCTGTTTTTGCCCATTTAGAATGAGTTTTGCAGTATTGATTGTCTTTTAATTTCTTTAAAGAATTTAAGGAGCGATGATTGTCTATCTTCACTAAATGTCTTGTAGTTTCACCAGTGAATCTGTCAGAATCTGGAGTTTTCTTCATTGGTAAGCTTGTATTTACATGTTAAATTTCATTGATTGGTATTAGGTTATTTATAATTTTTATATCTTCTTGATTTAGGTTTGGTAATTCACATATATCTAGGCATCTGTACATTTCTTCTTCATTGTTTTATCTTGCTACAGAACAATTTCTCAAAGTAGGTTTTGATGATCTTCTTTATATTGTATGATCTATTTTGATTTCCTGTTTCATTCCTGCTTGTATGGATTTGAATATTGTATTTCCCTCTCTCTTTTCATTTTGATAAGTTTGGGTAAAGGTTTTTCTAGTATATTTAATCTTTCATAGAATCAATTTTTCATTTCATTGATTCTTTTGAGTTTTTTGTCTCAATTACTTAATTTCTGTTCTGCTCTTTATAATTGTCCCCCTTTATGTGTTTCAGGGTTGAAATGTTATTATTTTTCTAGAAGCTTATGGCTCAACATTAGATTGTTTGTTTGATCTTGCTCTATTTTATTGATATAGGAATTCACTACTGTAAATTTTCCTTGTAGGACTGATTTCATTGTGTCTCATAAGCTCAGGCATATTGTTTTGATATTATTGTTTAATTGTAGGAACTGCCTAATTTTTCCTTAAGTTTCATATGTGACCCATTAACTATTAAGAGCAGTGTAATTTAATTTCTATGTGTTTATTCAGTTTATCATGTTTTCTATTGGAATTCATTTCAAATTTCATTGCACTGTGCTCTGGTAATATGCATGACATAAATTCAATTTTTACATTTACTTTATCATGTTCTATGAGCAAGTATGTTGTCTATTTTGGAGAATATCCTACATAAAGATAGGCAGAATGTATACAATTTTATAGTTTTTCAATACTCTTAGATATCTATTAAGTCATTTGTTGAAATATTTGATTCAGCTCTGATATTTCTGTTTTCATTGTTCCTAGTGGGTTTGTCTGTGACAGTAGGCTATTGAAATATCCCATTGCAACTGTATTAGATTTTATTTTATTTTTCATACTCATTAATATTTATTTTGTATAGTTGGGTGTGCTGTGTTTTGGAACCAATACAGTTATGACTGTTAGAATAATCCTTCTTGGATTGTCCCCTTAATGAGTGTGTGGTAAACTTCTTTGTCTTTCTTGATCATACTTGGCTTGAAATCCATTTTTCTACCAATAGAATAGCTAACTCTGTTTTTTGGTGTGTGTGTTCATTTTGCATAGATTATTGTTTTCCATCTTTAACTTTCAGTCTATGTATTTCTTTTTTAGTTAAATGTTTTGCTTGTATGTAGCAATTTGTTGGGCTTCCATTTTTTATCTCTATGCCAGTCTGTCTCTTTTTATTGGTGAATTGTGGTGATTTACATTTTATTACAATTTATTTCAGATCTTCTTTGTCATATAAATGTTATTTCTGCATCAATTTTGAAAGAGTTTTGTGAGATAAATCAATCTGGGTTGCAAGTTTTTTCTTTAGGACTTTATATACTTCACTAAAAATTCTCGAACTAAGGGTTTATGTTGAGAAGTTTGCTGTTATTCTGATGGGCTGTCATTTATAGATGATTTGTTTATTTTCTCTAGTAAATTTTAATATTCTGTTTTTCTGTTGAATTTATGGAATAGTGACTATTATAGGTTTGATATATTTTTATCAAGTCTAGTTGGCATTCTATATGCCTAATTTCTTTGTCAAATCCTTTTTCCATTCTTGGGAAGATTTCTGCCATTACTTCTGTGTAAAGCTTTTGTGTTGAGCTATTTCCTACTTTTTCAATGACATCATGAAACTTATGTTATTCCTTTTTTTTGCATCTTGTAGCAAATGTGGGGTTTATTTTTAATGGTCCTTTGATAGTTTTAAAAAGCCTTTCTTTTCATGATACCTAACCAAAAGCCTATCTTCTAGACTTGATATTCTGCCATCACATTGATTCATTCCTCTGCATATAATTTCAATAGAACTTTTACTCTCCTGGATAGCTGTTTGAAACTTTCATGGATTCCATTTCCTTCCTATATTGAGCATTTAATGTTTCCTCATTTTCCCAAGATCTTTTATTCTATATAAGTACCTACTCTAGATTCACTAAACAAGTGCTTCATTATGTTCATCATCTGTTTATTTAACTGAGAAATTATTTCTAATTTGCTTTATTTTTAGAGCCTCAATCATTTTTACTTCCTATTTTAGTGTTCCAGAGATTTCAGGTGCATGGGTTTTGACTGTTTTGCTTGATTGTCATCTGGATTTGCCTTGGCAAACCAGAAGTTTTGTCTTTCATCTTGCATCTATGGCCTTTCATTTTGTATTTTTTTAGTTTAATGTCTTAATTGGTGCTTGTGAATTATTCATTGTAGATAGTTTGCTTGGTGGTATTGTGAACCCTTAGGTAATGACTGATTTTCAGAGATGTCTTCTAGGTATAGTTGACTTTTGAAACTGTTAAAAGATTCTAATTTTCAATTAGGTGGGGAAAAGAAGTTGCTATCTTCTTGGCCTATGCCCTGATTCTTTGGTATTGCCTTATAGTATAGTTTATAACTCTCAGGCAATGTCAGTCTTGGTATGTAAGGAATAACAACTGATTATAATAATTATATGGACTTAGTTAAAATAGTAGAGTCAACAATAACAACAGCATCAAGCATAGTCTAGAAAATGACAAAGGTGTTATTAATTTGCCACACTTAACTATATAAACAAGGTTTGTGAAATTGGCTCTCCACATGCTGAAAACAGAAACTAGACCCATCCCTATCACCATGCACAACATTAAAGTCTAAATGGATCAAAGATCTAAATTTTAAAACAGAAACATTAAATATACTGGAAGAAAAAGTAGGTATAAGTCTTGGAGATGTAGGGTTAGGCAGAGAATTCATGAACAAAATGCAAACTGCACAGGAAACACTTCAAAGAATTAACAACTGGGATCTCATATGATTGAAAAATTTTTGCACTTCAAAAGAAATCACTAATAGAGTGAAAAGAAAACCCACAGAATGGGAAAGAATTATAGCCAGCAACCCCTCAGACAAAGGACTTATATCAACAACATATAAAGAATTGAAAAACATCAAGACCCCCAAATTCAAAGACCCTCTGAAAAATGGGCATCTGAGATGAACACACATTTCTCAGATGAAGATATACCAATGAAAAATAAATACATGAAGAAATGTTCACCATCACTGGTCATTTGAGAAATGCAAATTAAAACAGCACTGAGATTTCATCTCACTCCAGAAAGAATAGCTGCGATCAAGAAATCAACTGATAGCAAATCTTGGTGAGGCTGCAGGGAAAAAGGAATATTACTCTATTGTTGGTGGGAGTGTAGACTGGTGCAGTCACTATGGAAATCAGTATAGAGAACTCTCAGAAGAAAAGGACTGGAAGCTCCATTCAACCCAGCTATTCTTCTCCTGGGTATTTTCCAAGAAAAGCTGAAAAGATCATATCACAGTGATATATGTGAACCCATGTTCATAGCAGCAAAATTGTTATAGCTACTGGAAAAAAACAAGATGCCCATCAACTGCAGAGTGGATGAAAAAGATGTGGTACTAAAAAAAAAAAGATGTGGTACTTTTATACAATGGAATATTACTCAGCTATGAAGAAGGATGATCTTGAGGCCTTCATAGGTAAATGGAGACAACTTGAGACTATCCTCATTAGTGAATTAATAAGAATAATATTTGTAAATATCACATTGTGTTTCTAGTGTAAAAAATAATAAGAACTGTAGGAGTAATAAAACCCAAAATGTTAATTGCTATTGTAAAAAAGAGAGGAAAAGTTCTCTAAAGGATATAACTGCATGTATATTTAAGTGTGTAAGATAGATAACCATATTGCTAAGTTTTTGTTGGATCATTGAACAGAACTGTTCTCAGTCTCACTGTTTGAATGTCCACTTTTTATGCTTTAATTTTTTAACCCTAACCCTAACCCTAAGGTCATCAGACATCTAGTCCTCTGTGCCAGCTTCCTCAAGGGCCTAACTCTGTCTGACTGCCTATAATATTTCTAACTGGCGCAGCTGCCTGTAACATTCCCCCCCTCTTAAGAAGTAACCCAAACTGCCATGACAGGGAAGGGGCAGAAGACCAATCTAGCTTCTTCAGGCTGAACAGGGTCGCAGTGTATGAATGGCAGTTAGAGGTACTTCTACAGAGATCCTGTCTAGAGGTCCTCAATAGACACCAGGCATTTTTATCTTGGGTTCCTGAACAGCTTTAAGTCTGGAGGAGACAAAGCCAAAGAAACAGTTAAGTATGTATGGGCCAAAGCATAAAATCAACAAGACAATTATGAGTATAGTTAACAGAGATTTTTACCAAGAAGAACTAGTAATTGCTTTTAATAAGGAGGAGAAAGACAAGGTCCAGGGAATCTCAGAGTCTGATATGTTGTTAATTTGTTTTCTAATGTCTTGAATAGCCACTGAGATGCTAGCAGAAGAATCAGGAATGTATACACAGCATTCAGTTTTTACAACTGCACAAGTGCCCCCCTCTGTTGCTGTCAGAACATCTAATGCCCTCAAATTTTGAAGGACAGCATGTAATAAAGATCTATCTATCTCCTTATACTTTATAGGAGAACTATTGGATGTTAGGTAATTTTTTATATGGCTGTATGAGCATGTAATACTTAGGATTTATAATACTCCTTGATTTAGAGACCTTTTAACCTCTATCTGCTAGAAAGTTTAGCAGAGCACATGTGCCTTGGCTACAGAGCTCTTTTGAGGGGACACATAACAGTATGTCATCTACATATTGCAAGATTGTTACCTGGGAAAACTCAAAACATGTCAAGTCTTGAGAAATCACTTTTCCAAAAAGATGTAGACTATCTCTGAACTCTGAGGAAGCACAGTCCATGTCAGTTGAGATGCTTATTCTTATGGATTTTCAAAAGCAGAAAGAAACTGAGAATCTGTATGTAAAGGAATACAAAAGAAGGCATCTTTTAAATCTAACACTGAAAACCAACTGGCATCTTCTGAAATCTGAGGAAGCAGAGTGTATGGATTGGGTACCACTGGCTGAATGGGCACTACTGCCTCATTTATCACTCTAAGGTCCTGTACCAACCTCCATTCCCCACTGGGTTTTTAATTCCCAAGATTGGAGTATTGCATGGACTATTACAAGGCTGAAGTAAGCCTTGTGCCCTTATATTATCAATTATAGGTATTAATCCTCTCTTCACTTTGGGTCCTAAAGGATATTGTCTCTAATGAGGAACAATAGTAGAATCTCTGAAGTGCATCTGTATTGGGGCAGCTCTTATTGCCCTACCTATTTTACCTTTAGTTGTCCATACTTCAGGATTTATTTCTGTCTCCAAGAGGGGAAGGCAGTGTACCTGACCTGGGTGCATATATATCACAGTATTTAGACATGATAAAATATTTCTTCCTAAGAGGAGAACTGGGCTTTCAGTCATAATCAAAAATGAAGGTGTAAAAAGAAATCCATCGTAGTTACAGCTTAAGGGTTGTAAAAAGTACCAAATTACCTCCTCACCAGTGACTCCTTTCACTGAGGTGTGGTGACTAGAAAGAAGGCCAGGATTGAAAAGAAGGACCGAGAGGCTTGTGCCAGTATCCAGCAATAGGCTGGTTTCTTTTCCCTCTATAGTCATGATTACCCAGGGCTCCTCTTTGGAGATGACAGTCTGGCCAGAGGCAGAGGGCAGTGAGTGCCCCAGGGCCCTTCAGTCCTGCTGGAGCAACTGATAGGATGGGTCTGAACCCTGGGGCCTTGGCCTCAGAGGGCAGTCCAACCTCCAGTGGTCACCTTTGCAGTTTGGGCATGGCCCAGGGGCTTCTGAGTGCAGTCCCACTTAAGGTGGCCTGGATTGTGGTAGTAATAGCAAGTAATTGTTGACAGCAGGTAATTGTCCTTGAGCTCTTCTTGGAGTCCCGAGAATCAGACTTAGGGTCTGTTTCTCTTAAAGCTGCAGCAAAACCAGCTGCTTTTTCTCAGTCTCTTTGTTTTCTCTCTTTGACCTCCTTTTCATCATGGTTATAAAATACTGAGGAGGCAACTTTTACTAAAGTATCAAGTGAACTATCTGGAGTAAAAGCCATCTTTTGTAGCTTTTTTCTAATATCTGAGGTTGACTGTGTAATAAACTTATCTTTCAGGATAATTTGTCCCTCTATCAAATCAAGATTTAAAGAATGCTTTATTAATGCTTCTCATAATCTATCTAAGAAGGCAGAAAGATGTTTATTACTTTTTTGTTGAATAGCTTATACCTTAAAATAGTTGAGTGGTTTAGTTCTCACTCTTCTTAAACCTTCAAGAACACATGTTTGGAAATGTTTTCTAATCTAATCACCCATCTTGTCATTAGCCCAGTAAGGGTCTTGCATAGGGACTGCTTGTGCTCCAGTGGGAATTAGTAATTCCCCTGGCTTTTGATTTTCTAGTTGTCTAAAATTAACAATATAGTATTCACCTCCAAGGGCAATAGCAGCCTGTAATGCTGCCTGTCTCTCAGTACAAATCAATGTCTGATTTAAGAATAACATTACATCTTTCCAATCTAGTTCAAATACCTGAGTAAGTCCTCTAAAGACCTCAATGTACTTGTCAGGGCCATCTGAAAATTTTCCAAGGTCTAATTTTATTTGTTTTAGATCACCAAGAGAGAAAGGTACATGAATTGTGGAAGTTCCACATCTTCCCTGTACTTCCTGAAAAGATATTGCCCTTGAGGAGCTTGCTTAAACTCAGCTAAGGATGGATATAGCCCTGTAGAAGCCTGGACTATAGCTGGTCTAGAAGCCTTATCCTCAAGGCTGGAAGGGAAAGTTGGGTTCCCTAAAGGTGGGGGTAGATTTAATTAAGGCTATTTCATCCAAAGGTTTGGTAGGAGCGATTTTAGGCTCTGGGGTAGTAGGTGCCCTAAGGGCCTGACGTGCTGAGTTTTCCATAGCTCACATTTATATTTAGAATATAAATAAGGAGTATTTCTTAATACATAGAAAATCTGAACATAAGATAACTCTGACCATTTTTCCTTCTTTTTATAGTATGTCTCTAGTTGCAAAAGAGTATCATAATTAATACTTCCTTCTGTGTTCCACTTTAGCTCTAGGGGGTAGGTAGGCCACACACTCATGCAGAGAAATACCAGTTGACTCTTTTTCAACATGGAAGGGTTGAACATCTTCCAGTGCTTAAGGATACATTCCAAAGGAGTGAGAGGCTTTGGCATTGTGTTGCCCATTTCTGTAATATAGAAGCAAGGCATAAGTATGAAACTTTTTTGTACGTGAACATTGAATTCAGGAACTTTTACTGAGCTATGAATGATATTGAGCTATCAATTATGCAAATTAAGAAGAATAAACAAGGCATCCCTTTTTATTTCTATTTGCTAAATTGTCCCTAGGCATCTCTGGGTTGACACTGCTCTGGAGCAGGTTGATGCCAACTGTAGAGCATGGAAGATAGATTTGGTCAGCCTATCCATCCTTGGCCTGAAGTGCAATCTTATCCTCCTTGATAGCTCATGAATTTTGTCTCCATAAAGAATGCTTAAAGAAGGAAGTATAACTTTGTTATAAGTTACTACTTTTGTCTATCACAAAAAGGTGGACTAAATCATTTCTATTGTAGGAGATTCCCTTGGAAACAGAGAAAACAAGTAAACCTGAGGAACTTTGCCCTGGGCCCTAGGGCAAATTTTCTAAGGCACCTGTGTTCTCTGATTACCCAGGCAATGTTTTCTAGTGGAGGGACATGGCTACATTTTACTTATATTTCTATATGGTTGACGCTCACAGGTAGAACATAAATTATTACCTAGCAGGCACATCAATTTTCTAGACACACAGAAAAGAAAAAAAAACCTATTTACTCTTAATTAACATATGTAAATCCATCCCCTACTAGCTGCTGTGGAATGTAAACAATTGTTGTAAACTACCTCAGCTTAATCTCTGAAGATAGGGATAATCTAAGTAATCTGAAGATCCACTGAAAGGCTTAGAGTTCCTGGTCTACTAGCAGAGAAGTAAAGATGATAGCAAAGTGGAGATTTTCAGTGGTCATGAGCAAATGTCCACCAAGAAACTTCTGGGTGTCTACCAGAGAGTTGCCCTGGCCAGGAACCCTCAGTTCTCAGTTTCCATCTGCTTAAATAACCAGAGATCAGTCTCCATAAAGGAATCCAGCTGTCTGTATGGTCAGCATTCCATTGACTCCATTGGCCACTGGCTTCAACAGAGATTCACCAAGTGGATAGGGACAACCACACAGGAATCTATGTCATAATTTTTACTGTTCTCTCAAACCAGAGGATCACTGTGTGAGTGAAGAAAGAAAAAAAACAAATCACATAGGTTGTTCTGCCTCCACAACCCTAAACAGGGAGCCACATCATTAGTGCTGTCTCAACCCCTAGATGTTAGAACACAGAAAAACAAAGCATTACTTTTATTGTGGAATGTTCCTTATTTTACAGTTCATAGAAAGTCATCCAGAGGTTCAGTTCTTGCTGTTACTAAATGAAAATTTACATCATCACATTTCAACTTCAAAATAATATGGCATTGATTGAATTGATGTTTTCAACATATATCTTCATTCATCTAGAAGAATCCCAACATTAGTGAGACAACACATAAGCCCTTTTTAAAGTTCTCAGTAAAACAATTTATCATGTGAAGATATATGATTTCAGAAATAATATTAGAAGCAATTTCATGGCCCTGTTTTTTTTCCTAAGTACCTATTATTTCATGATGTTTTCATACAAAAATCTTATCTGACACAAGAAAAATAAGTATATTAACCCAGGAACACAGGGAAAAATGCCTTTATTTCAACTTATTTTCCTTATTACTGTGAGCATACTTCTTGTAGTCAATTTGTTCTGAGATTCATTTTTATGTCCAGTTTTCCAAAAACATTTATTATGGTGAATTACTTCTTACAATTGTGGGAAATATTTTCCTAGGGCTCAAGCCTCCATCCCCCAAAAAATGAAAAACTGAGATAAAATATAAAGACACCTGATTCAAATTTCAATAAAAAATATTCCACTCTGAGGGGAAAGTTCAGTAGATCAGGATCTGCAGATTTGTATCTACAGATTTGTATCCTGTAGCTCTGGAAATGAGCTGACATCTTCAAAGGCAGCACAGCATTACTGGGGCTCTGGGATCTGAGGGTCTCCTGGCTTACAGAGTACAAAGGAGGACACAGGGACCTATTACCTTCTCTCCTGACTGTGCAGCATTTACTCGAGGAATAGTCCACGCCCACCCTACAGCACAGCCCTCACCATGGTTGGTTGGTGCCATGATTCCCTTGTTACACATTTTCCTCCAGCAATCCTTTCCCCAGGAGCTCGGAGGAAAGCAGCTGCTTCTTATTTAGAAGGAACCTGTTCTGGAATGAGAATGTTTTACATTATTGCTAGTCATGACTTGGTTGTCAGCACCTAAAAGCTCTAAGTGTACGATTCAACATTTATAGAATCTCAGTGCTGTCACAGTATGCAGAATAGATCCTGTTCATAGCAACAAGCATTAAATGCTGAGCTCTCAGGAGAAATGAAATGCAAAGGAAACATCAGCAATACCTGTCAGGAAATGCAAATTTTCCTTAAGGGAAAAAATGGAAGTGCAACAGTGAACAGAAACACCAAAAATAACATCCAGGATTTGGAGGCAAATTTATTTAACTTTGGATGGGTACTGACAAGGAATAAATTGTTACACAAAACATATCAGGCCTCAAAGGTTCAGAGAGGTTTGTTTTTATGGGGACTTCAAGAAAGAGCAGAATAATTGGCTGTCTTTGAGTAGTTCTTACCATATGCATTATATAGACCATCTGTCTATCACAGTGACCAGAATTTCTAAGTGGAAGTACCATCAACTGTAACAGGACCTATCAACTGGGCAACTGACAGTAACTGGGGGCACATTTTCTCCTACACAAGGTGTGTCTGTATTGTTCCTTAGTCAAATCCACATCTACACTCAAGTAGCAACTTTTTGGGTCTTGACCTGTCTACTCTCCAGGAACATAAATCATCTGTTATCACTTTCATGTCAGAAAACAGTACATGTATTTTGCTTCTAGATTTTAGGTGGCTAATAGGTTTATGATATGCTGCACAAGATAAATGACAACTTATGCTTTGATTAAAGTTTTAAATTTACAAAACATTAAAAACCTCAGTTTGGAAATATAAAGAAACAAAGATATACAACTATTAATAATATCATTAAAACTGACTGTCTTTCTGATGTCTAGCTTGAAATTGAAGTCCCAGACAAAGTGGACTATCTTTGTGGTTGGAAATACAATCCCTGCAGTCATCTGAGGAGGAAACTCATCTGCTCACAATTTATAATGCGCTCTGCTGCTTTGTTACTGATACAAAAAAGATTGACTTTCTTCTCTCATTCCTGAAGTGCCAACTTGCCATTGAAGGTACTTGTTAATCCCATACACATTGATTTCATTTCTGAAATGTTTTGTAATGATTCATCATTTGAAATGATTATTTTACATTCATGCCTTTTAAAGATATACATATCTATTAAGAATAGATATCTCTTCTTAAAAACTAAAAACTTGTTTCTTTTGCAATTTCAGTATCTTCAAAGTCCTGTTATGAGTTTCTTTTCATTTAACAGAAAACCAAAAACAAGTCATTAAAGATGAAAGTGTTAAATGTGGATAAATCATTATAGTTATGCTGTAAATAAAAATAAATTTTCAGAACTCTTCAGAGATGACAGCCAGATTCTATAACATATCTTTCACAACATTTGGACAGATGTTAGAAGTTCTTGTGTAACTTCCATGCATGTATCTAGCATGAGTTTACTAAACCATCTGAGCACTCCTGAGACTCAAACACAAACTGACTTTAGATTCCTCTAACTCCTATCTTCAAACACTTTCCTCTGCATGCCTATCTCCTTGGCATCAACTTGAAACTCTCCATAGGTTCTGCTCATTCTGGATCAAAAAATTAAGCTTGGTCAAAGTCCAACTCTATCTCATATTCCACCATTAATATTGTCCCCCTCTATATTAGCTCAAGGGACACGGCAAGGAAAACAGAAGCAGTCAGTTCCTGCAAGTTTCCTCCCCTCATTCTCATTTCTCCAAGGAGGTTGGAACTGGGTGGAGGGGCACAGAAAAAAAAAAAGTTCTAACATCACTGACAGCGAGGTGCTCTCCTACAGGTCCCAGTGCTGACTGGACTCATCTCAAACTCATTCTCAGGGCCATGTGTCTGTCTTGGGTGCACTCTTGCGATTTTCCAAGACACGCACCAGTGGGGACAGCACACTGCAGTGTCTTCCTCAGAGGAAAGCTCGGATTCATTCCCATGTCCTCCACTCAGCTTGGCTTTGTGCAACCCAACCTGAGGGCTCACACAGCAGCTCTCCTCAGAGGGCAGGGGCTTGTCTGGGAGGTTTTACATCAGCATTAGTGTGTCCCAGGGATTTGTAGACAGTGGGGATTCAACATTTTCAATGAACATTTAAAAAGTTAAAGGTTGGAATAATGGGTATAGAGCAATACAGAGTGGAAAAGAAAGACACAAACAAATAAAATTTGTGTACAGTATGCAAGCATCGTACCACTTTGTCATTTTCATCTTCCTTTGTTTATATTTTCTCTCTTTTCTGAGATTTTCATTTGTACTACAAGTATCTCTGGTATTTTCAAGCTGCGTTTCTGTAGCTATACAGAAAATCAAAATCTGACCCATGTACACATGAGAATTTAAGGTAATTATTATCTCTAGCCTGCCCTGTACTCTTCAGGGTGTACTTCTTCACTATCTTGACTTATTTTCCATCTTTTCCTACCCTTAATCCTACCTCTAATAGCTTTAATAAATGTAATACATTTTGCTACCACATTTCCTCTCCAAGTCATTGTTCAGGACAAGAGCTTGAAAGACATGTTGGGGGTACAATGCCCCATGACTTGGTGACAGTTTTCCTGGTGACACCAGGACTAAGGAGCAGATGAGGTAGGGACAGTTACTGCTAGATGTGCAGGCCCCCTTTGACTGATAGCCTGGAGTCACACTGTGCAAGAAAGCCCAGGGCATGGTTCTATCTTCTCCCTATTCTGACATGGGGACAGTATGTTTTCCCCCAATCCTGGCCTGAGGCTCTTTTCAACTACCAGCTTCTGTTGCACTACAGGGTAAACATGAAGATGTGACCAACCTCAGCACCTAGGTATGGTAGGTGGGGACCTAAAGTCTTGTGTAGCAGGAGGGTGGTGGAACCAAGCTGAGTACATACTAGGTTCACAGCCAATAGGTATACAAGGGCACAGGGCACCCACAGTCCTCCCTGCTGAAGGTAGTAGGCAGAGCTTTTGAAAGGTTGACCTGCATTGCAGCCTATAGCACTGCCTTGCAGGGAGTACCATTGGAATCCACATCCCCAGGAAGCCTTGCTGATGCTCTGCAGCTTCCCACAGCTTTTCTCCCTGGGAGTTGGCAGGGCTATTGGCATAGCTAGACTTGGATATATAGCCAACCAACTGGTCCGGGGTGCCTGAAGGCCACTCTACCACTCTCACCCAGGATTGTTTTGAAAAGTTGTTATTTTTCTTGAGGGTCAGTAAAGATCAAATCAGGCTGCTGTGATTTTAATTTTAATAGATAACAGATTCTATCCTTGGGTTTATACCTTCTTAAGGATTTTTTCTTTGTTTTTTTAATGCTAAAAAATGGGTGGGGACTTCTATTCCTGACTGAATTGGAGGTCAATCTGGGCTATATAGTGAGTTTAGGACCAGCATGGACTACACAGTGAGGCCCTGACTCAAAAAAAAAAAATGTCTATGAAATAATCTTTTCAGAAGGATGTAAAGATAAATTTGAGCATTTCACTGAGTGAATCCCCGCACACAGCTGTAAGCCCAGGGAGGCAGTGTTGGGTGCCAGGGAACCTCCAGTGAGGGACAGGCCACCCTCACACAGTCAGCACTGTGAGTTTCTTAGTGTTACAGGCAACTGGATTAGTTAGAATTATATATTCTCGGCAATCAGACAGGACTGGGCCCTGAAAGGAGTCAGTACAGAAGACATACACCTTGCAACACTGGAAAAGAAAACACCTCTGCTGTGGGCCAGATATCAAGACAAAAGGCAAAAGAAAAGCAACAACACCCTAAGTATAAACATCAGGGATTGATACTCTAAATAGGTATCATCCACATGAAAGCAGCTAGGAGTCACCATCTCAACCTTCTACAGAAAGAGTCACTGCTCTTTAACTATGCCTGCTTGCTACATCACTCTTGTTCCCATTTGTCCCCAATTTAGTCAATTTTACCTGAACAATTAAACTTGTTGGTTGATCTCAGGTCTGTCCCACCTCATACCTGTCTACCTTGCAAGTTCTCATATTTTCCTCACTTTGGCACTGATTTTCTCTATAAAAGTACCTATAAAAGTCCCCCAAAAAGAAGGTCTTTGGCAACCCACTTGGGACACCTTCTGTCTCTCTCCCAGACAAAAAGTTTCTTTCTTTCAATAAATATATTCTTTTAACCTCCATTTTCCTCAAAATTCATTCTTTGATTTTAGAGTGCACAAACTCTTAATGGGGATCTAGTAAACTGGCAGTTTCATTCTGCTATATCACTAGCATGGCTGTGTCACTGCAGGTACCCAGGAGCAGCTGGACCTCACCCATGCTCCAGGGCTGCTTGCCTACACCTGGTTCCTCTGCTCCTGCTCCCAAGGAGAGAGCAGCTCCAGGGTTAGGCAACTTCCCCACCTCCTGGGACCTGTAGCAGGACAATGGCCAGATACATGAGCATGGATCAGAAAATGGATCAAAATTAAAATTGAATTCTCTTAACAACCTTGCAATTGTCTTTGAGCTAAACTAAAGACTTAAGTGTAATGTGCCTGCTCCTTTGCTGGTTTTGCACAAAGCCATTTTTCCTACTTGGCCTTTAGAAGAAATTTCTTTCAAGGATGGGAGATAAATCACTCTACACAAGCAGTTGCTAACTTTGGTACTGAAGTTGAATTTCCATGCTGAAGTGAGAAATCTCTTTTCTAAAGAATGGGGATGTGAGAAGCCTCTTTTACAACTAATAAAAGTGAGCTGGGTTCATATTCAATAACGCTTCAGTCAGCATAGGTTTATGTAGGCTCAAAAAAAGGGAATGGTTAGGCTTTTCACATTTTTTTTAAAAATTATGATATGTAATCATGAGGTCACTTGAATTTCTTCACAGCTAAGTGCATGGTATTAGACAAAGGAACATAATTTATTTTACTTATGGAACTGTGCATCTCCAATATTTTCATGACCACCTGTAGGTATATAATATTTTATAGATTAAAAAGTGTCTCCTGAAAATTTACTGACAAACATCAGTTTTAAAATTCTTCACTAGTTTCTATGAGAAAATAAAATGTAGGTCACTGAAAAGGTTTAAGAAAAAAGTAATAAAATTTCATGTAAAATTTAATGCTTATAGCATTTCGTTATGTACCATTGAGGATTAGCATTCCTTCTAGCGCTAAGTTTCCAAACCATAGGTTTTGGTGAACTCAGCCATACAGGATGAGAGAGACCACATCTGTCTTGGCTTCTTGCATGTCAGGGGCTCACCCAGCCCTGTTGTTGAGCAGAATGGCACAAACCAGGATGGAGAGACCACCTGCCATTCCTCCACTGGACTTTTTTGGTAGCATAGGCAATGTGGGCTACCATAGAGATTTCAAGGAGAAGGCAGAACGCAAAAACATGGGAGACTTTGCTTCCTTTCTCTGCTTGTGTCCTGTTTAGTTAACAAGTTCCATTTACCAAATTTCAAGTTCAGCTAAGATACAAAGGATACAGTAAGAGATTCCAACCACTCAGTAAAGAAGCTATAAATGCATATGGATGCCCAGGTACAGGGAAAGCTACGGAGTGAAGTTATAAATGTCAGTAAACTACCATGAACTTAGAATTCTTAGGGTTAACATCCAGAGCTATATTCAAAATAAACACAGCAGTTCAGATTTTGGAGAAGTGATTATGTCCAATAGGTTGAAACACTGTCAATGACTAAATAATTTATTCCTACATATCTCAGAGTTCAAGGCTGAGGCCATGTGACACCAGATGAATGAATGACAGTAAAATACACCTTTACTTAGTAATAATTCCTATATATTCAAGACATCTCATAAGGAAATGATTCCTTAGAGTATCTGGAAAAATTGCATAGTTTTACTTCTAACTTTGAAGAAAAAGTGAATAATAATGGAGGAATGAGGACTGAATTATCATATCTGATAAAACAGAAATAACTCTGAGGAGAAATAGCAAGGTTCATGTGTTCTTAACCTTGTCAGTGATCTCTGAATAATACCTCAGGAATGAGATTTTTGACATGCTCCTCAGGGTACAAGAACAAAGCATATCATTTACTCAGGCAGGGTCCACAGGAATGAGAGTCTGGTGATCTCAGGGAATCAGGATGTAAGGAGTGTCTTTCCTAGGATTTTTGATTTTCCAGATATCAAGGTACTATGCGGGGCATAGGGAAACTTGTTGACAACCACATCCACCATAAAAACCATAATGATAATTTTAACCGAATAAAGTAAATCTATACCAATCAAGTGGTTTTCTTCAATATCTGTTGCAGTGTTGTGGAGTCCTTGATTTCATAATCTCGTTTGTACAGGAGTGAGGTATATATACTTACACTTACTCAAATTAGTCTGAAGAAGCAAGAAAAAACAGGTAAACGAGACAGAACTGGTGATGATATCTTAATCATAGTCTTAAAATAATCAACAGAGGTACATTTGGATCCTAGCCAAGGAAGTGGATACTTTTCTAAGGCTACACAATGATTATACTGAGTAGAAAATACTCATTTTCAACTGAATGCTTTTGTGTCCTAGTCACATTTTCCTCTCTCATCACCTAGTTATGCCTCAATATTGCTGGCATTGTTACAGCTGACCTTCAGATATTTGGAGACCCTATAATAAATTTCCCAGAAGATGGATCTCCTTTATTCATGATTCTTTTGCCCAGTAACCTGACAAGAATTGTTTGTTCATGGAATCTACTATTTTTTATGCTCCCACTGTACTAGGTTATTTACTAATGAAAAATCTATTGTCAGTTTTTTACTATCAGTGGATTATAGTAGGTACTGCTGCTAAATAGTAGGTACTGCTGCTGCTAAAATGAACACATACCAAAAAAATCCATAGAATCAGTCTTGTATGTGCAATGGAGAAATTTTCTATTACAATGAAGGATAAATATAAATTATTTATAATAAAAAATGGATGATTCTGACACTATACTGTCAAATGAAATAAATCAGACTTGCAAGATTAAAAATTGCACTGATTAACTTATATAAGTACTGCAAAATATACATGAATTGAAAGCAAAAACTACACATAATAGAATTCATGGAGGTAGTGATTTTCAGGTGGAAGAGCAACAGGGGCTGCCTGTGGTTCCATAAAGTATAGACTCCAAGATGATTCTCTGCTCTGTGCATCATACTAATCCCAATAAATTCACAGTAAAATGTATTATTGCATTCTAAGCTCCCTGAGACATTTGATTCTCAAATAAAAATTATGACATTACTCTCTTTCCTGGAATTATACAAATAATTAACATTGTAAATTAGATTTCTTTAAGTATTTTTAATACAATATTTTTTAATTTTTAAATTTTTAATACAGTATTTAGAGAAGAAGATTATTTGGACAATTTTATGTATTCTAATCTCATTTTTGACTGTTACCAATTGATTATAGTGCTATGTATGTTTAATATAGTTTTTGTAACATTTAATTTTTTACATTCTGTATACAGAACAAAGTTTGTTATTTAAGTCTAGTAAGATGGAAATATCTCATCATTGCATGAAAATCTTCAATCCATGCCCAACAAATCATTAAACTTAGGTCTGTGCATCTCTTGTCTATTATTATCTCTATGTCAAGGTTTGCAGCATCTTTGGCACTTTCCCATTTTTGTTCAAAAACAGTATTCCAATTTATTCTTTAACTTAGGCTTCATCTCCTTGTTACTGTTTTCTTATTAAATTAATAATAAACTCATTTGTAACATTTGTGAATTCCACTAAATTTCTGTTTTAAAGCATAACCAGTTTACAACTCACACATAATATATAACAGTGAAATGTGTTTCTTCCCAGATTTTCTGCTGCAGTTGCCCTGAGGACATATAAAGGCCTCCCTCCAACATTACTTAAGTTCTCCCATTCAGTTGCTGAAAAAGAGAAAGAGTAAAGAGTGAAGTTGTCTAGTTTTCATGAGACCAAGAAGAAAGAAATTTACTGTTACCCAGAAAAAATTACACTTAAACCTCATTCAAAAGGACCAGCAGTGATGTGTTTTTATTCACTGAATATTTGATGGTCTATGTAAAACCAAAAGTCAGAGTTAATTGTTACAAAATCATATTAACACATCCTACAAACAGAAATATGGGTAAACAAGTATCACATTAATAACACTAACATTGAATGAAGCAGTTAGATGGGCACTTAAATTGTAATGAATATTAGAAAGTAATTGAAAATATCTTGTTAGAAACAGAAGATATAAGTAATGAATAAATTATTAGATATCCATGGTTTGTAAAACTTGAACCATCAGGATATAAACACTCAACAAACCAATAAAACCAATGTCATCTATGTAGTAATCAGTATTCAATCAACTAAGAAAAATGAAGCACTCTTCGAATTTTACCAGAATTAAAGATGAGCTAATGACAATACCATTCACATGCCTCCTCATTCGCAGAAGATAAAGTATGCTTGAAAGGTATTCCATAAATCCAGCTTTACCCTTATATCAGAATGAGTGAGGTCTTAATAAACAAGAAATCTAAAGTTCAGTACCCTTGAGGTACATGGATTCAAAATTTATGAGCATGATACTCTCAACAGAAATTTAATGATGCATTAAAAATATATACCACTATCAAGTCATGTGTAACCAAGGTTCAGAAAATTTAGTCGTATTAACAATGAGTCTAATGATATATGCATATCTGACCATTTTTGCTTTAAATGAATGTCGTAGGCTATGCCAATTGCAGTTGTGTGTATTATTTTAGAAAATGAATAAAAATGACAGTTATATGATTTTAAGGATAAACTGTATTTTCAGAAGTTGTTCTTCCTTGTTAATAAAATGAAAATATCATGTGGTTGTGGTAAAACTCTCACTTATGAAAATAGTTGAATTTAAGATAAAAAGTTAAATAATTTATTTACTTGAGATGATTGGCAGGAATTTCCTTGGCATCACATCTTATTGCTTCCTAGCACCAACAATATTCCTATCATCTTCATCAACAACCACCTTGTCCCTCTCATGTTTTTCTCTTCCTCAACATTGTAGGCATCATACTTATTTTATTGATCTTGGGAATCACAACTACACTTTTTTATGTTTATTTTTGCTTTTCATAAAACAAATATTTTCTGCTATTAGCATTTTCTTCCACTTGTTAAGACCATATTATCAAAGATCTTTAACAACTAAAAGTGTACCCCTCCAGTATTCAACAGCACTATCTACACATTGTTGAATTAATAAATAAAACTTTCCTTTATACCAGGTAGGCACAATGCATATGAATCAACAAACATTTATTTCTCTTTTAGCTATTCAATATATTTAATCTGGATGATAACCCTAATAACACACTACAGATTAAACCATTGATATTTGTCCCCATGGAAATTGCCTACTATGTGAGTTGGTCTCCCTGTTGCTTGAAAACCTTATATATGAACCATCACAACATTGTAATTCTAAGTATAGAATCAAGCCCATGTCACCAATCTCACTATTTATGATTATACAATCATAGTATTACATAGATGGATTAACGTTTAATTATTTTAACAATTTTCCTCATATATTTGCTGATCACAAGATTAATGTATAAATTGTAATAGTGTATATATAGGGATGCCTATAGATACACTAATAATATAAAAATTCTAATAATATAATGTAATTCTAATAATATAAGGTAACTAATAATATAAAAAGTTCAGCTTTGAACAGAAAATGACAAATATTTGTGTATAAATAAATTTTAAATATTACCAAATTTATGAAAATAATCATAATTACATGTAAATATAAACTCAATGAAGTTAGAGAAGAATATGTAAAAAGCAAAGCATATGTAAAAACATAATAAAAGAAAAAATTAAACATTAAGGAGAAAAGATACCTCAAATACAGGAAAACTATGATTAGCTAAAATTTGACTTTTCATTTAAAAATTTGGATACTAGAAAAGAATGATGTATTCAAAGTACTGAATAAAAGAAATAACTTTCAATTTTAAATAAATCTGAACCAGACATGTTGGGGTAAATCTGTAATCCCAGCATTCCCTGTAGGGGTTTGGTCCACGTATGTGATACATTTCAATTCTACTCTTCCCCTCTCCCTCTACCAATTTTTCTTTACACAGCATCAGATTCATTATCTTATAAATATTTACAAAGTCATTAAAACTGTCTCTACAGATCAAAAACTGAGAGTATTGGCTCAAAGAACATATATAAGACAACTGTACTATAAGTCAAGCTATGCTTTTAGATATACTATATATCTAAAATTTTTTACTTTTGCATTTTTGGCTGAAAATGTACAAAGTGTTTATTACATAGATAAAGAATACATTAGTTGTCACTGTAAGTAGAGTCTGAAAAAATAAAACAATAATTTGATATTATTCCCTTTGGAAAACTTGCATGTAATATTACCACTTACCATCATTAAGTGATAATGGCATATATGTGATTGTACGTCAGTGGTTCAAGAAGTTAAAGTCAATCTTCAGTCAGTGGTCCTAATGTCACAGTTCTGTGCCCTCATAATCTGCAACCTGTGCTCTGCTGATAGAGGGAAAGTGGTGAAGTCCAAGTGTGTACGTGTTTCTACACAGTCCATGAGCCTCACCTAAGGGTGGACAGCTGCAGCACTACAGTCCCATTGCAGGACATAAAACAAGGAAAGTGGTGTAGGCAAACTTTCACAGTGGGTAGAATTTTGGGCAATGAACCTCATATACACCTTGATTGTAAGAAAAACATCCAGATGTGTGACTGTGTAGCTGCCTGGCTCCAAACAAAGCTTTGGATGTAGACATTGTATGGCCAGAAGTCAGCAGCTTGAAAGAAACATTACTGGAAACCTGGAGACAAAGACACTGGGGGCAGAATCTGTGGAATTACACCTCCTTAAGGATGAAGTATGCTAAATATTTAACTCACATGCATGTGTACATGACAATGTAATATTTGAAGAACAGGTCTTTAGTGAGCACATTATAGAAAGACTCATCTTGTGGATTCAGTAAGTTACATTCCTCAGCCAGCTCTATCATAGCCCAATGTGCTCATGAGCAAAGTGGTCACAGTGGCAGAAGTGAAGATTGAGAAGCACTGACTTATTCCGCCCACTTCTCACTTGCCTGCAATCACAGCCAAGTGCCCATCTTGTCAGCAATAAAGGTCAGTGTCAAGGATCATTTATGACACCACTTCCCATGGTGATCGGCCTAAACCTTGGAGGCAGGGTGTTTATGTCTGAGAGCCTTCATCATGCAAACACCAACCATTTGTCCTTTTTAGAATAGACACTTATTCTTGGTATGGATTTGCCTTAACTGGAAAAAAAAAAGCTTTGTAAATCTAGCATGCACGGTTGCTAAGCTTTCCTTACCTCCATTACAGTATATTCTTTTATGCAGTGTTGCTTACTGGTGAGGAATGCCATTAATTTCCAGTTTCAGTGCACTATGATCAGATATTATGCATGGGATAATGTCAATATCTTTGCATTTACTTAAGAATGTTTTATGGGATAATATATGGTCTATTTTGGAGAATGTCCTATGCACAGCTGAGAAGAACATGTATTCTGATGTGATTGGGTGGAACACTCTGTAAACATCTACTAAGTCCAATTGCTCACAGGTATGATTCAGTTCTATTATTTCTTTGCTGACTTTTTGTCTAGTTGATTTATCTCTTTGTGACAATGGGCTGTTACGGTCGCCTGTAATAATCCTCTTCTTGTGTATTTGTTTTTTCATGTCCTTTAGTATCTGTGTTATATAGTTGGGTGCTCCTGTGTTTGGTGCATATATATTTATAATTGTTAGTGCTTCCTCTTGGATTTTTCCACTTAGGAGTATGTAGTGACCTTGTCTCTTTTAATCATTTTAGGTTTGAAGTTCACATTGTCTGCAAATAGAATGAATAATTACCCCTGCTTTTTTCTGTGTTCCTCTTGCATGGAATACTGTTTTCCATCCTTTGACTTTTAATCTATGAGATTTCTTTTGGGTCAGATGTGTTTGTTGTATTCAGCATATTGTGGGATCATGTTTCTTGATTCATTCTGTCAACCTATTTCTTTTGATAGTTGAATTGAGGCCATTTACATTTATGCATATCACTGATATGTACTGGTTCAACTTTGCCATGTTATGTTCCAATTATTTGCTTTCTGTTTTTCCCCCTTATTTAGTTGCTTGTCCTACCTGGTGGTTTCTTTCTGTTGTTCTGGGGATTCTGTTCATTTTTATCTCTGTCTACTATGTCTTTCAATACTCTTTCTAGGGTTGGTTTGGTGGACATGAATTCCTTCAGTTGTTCTTTGTCATGGAAGTATCTTGTTTCTCCATTAAATTTGAAAGAAAGTTTTGCTGGGTACATCAGTCCGGGTTGAAAGTTGTTTTCTTTCAGGGTTTGAAATACCTCACTCCAAGCACCTCTTGACTTGAGTGTTTGTGCTGAAAAGTCTGCTGTGATTCTAATGGGCTTTCCTCCATAGGTGACTTGTTTCTTTTCTCTAAGAGCTTTTAGTATTCTATTTTTATGCTGTCTGTCTGAGATCTTAATTATTATATGTCTGGGTGTAGATTTATGTTGGTTGTGACTGTTTGGTGTTCTATATGCCTCACTTATCTGCATATCAGATTTTTCCCCCATGTTTGGGAAATTTTCTCCTATTGTTTCTGTGAATATTTTAGCTATGTTGTTTGTATTGACTCCAGCATCTTCACTAATGCATATTAAACTTATGTTTTTGCTCTTGGCATCATCTTGAAGTTTCTGGATTGTCATTTCATGCTGCTTTGTAATTTTTAAAAGTTCTATTCTTTCATGATTACTAATTGTGATCCTGTTCTGAAGGTACAAAATCCCATCCTCAGCATCATTTAAACATTTTTGCATGCTTTGGATCAAATTTTTTGTTCCTTGGATAGCTCTTTCAGTTTGCTTCATGAATTCTGCTTGTTTTCTATATTGTTCATTCAAGGCTTTAATCAGTTTCCCATGCTCCTGAATGTTTTTTTCTATTTCTTCTTTAGCTGTGCTCAGCAAATTCTAACTAAGGTTGTTACTTCTATCTTTACTTGGGAGCATGCTTCTAATTTGATTTCCTCTATGGCTTCATGGAGTTATTATTTTTATTTCATTTGCTATCTTTTCAGAGATTTCTGGAGTGTTACTTTTGGAGTCCTCTATTTCAGTGTCTCCTGTACTTGCACCTGGTGGACTCGATGTTTGAGATTGTATTTTGCTTTTTTGTTTTGTCATTTTCCCCTTTTGAGACAGTGTTTGGTCCTTCAGACCCACTAGTGTCAACTGTTGGTAGTTTGTATCTTCCTGTCCTACTATAAGGTTGATGTTTGCCCAATTGCTGGGTCCCACAATGAATAGGTGGGCCAGTTACCTGACTTCCTGCTGCAAGGCCTGTTGGGTGAGTCCTATATTCTTCCTGGGCTGACAAGCCTAGTGATATTGATGTAAGTCAACTTTTAGTTCTTGCTAGTACTTTATCATCAGGTTATTCCATGTCATCAAATCTTCCAGTCTATAGTGTTTGTGTCATCTGAGGCCCTATTGTGTTCCTATTGTATGCCTGTGTGTCTCATAAGTCCTTTTGATTTTCTTCAAGTTGGGGGAGTCCTTCTTGGCACACTCCTCACTCTACCTGATGTTTTCTGTGTGTAGGAAGGGGTCACCCACACTCTTGTCATACTTACCAAGGTCTTAAAGTTAGTTGGAGGGAGCTTTACTATTGACCCTATTTACCCACCATACCCCTCTATTTTAGGGGCATACTAACCACACTGACTGGAGCCAGCTGAGATCTGTTTTGGTGAGACAGTCACTTAATCTCCTTTCAAGCTAGTACAGATAGTCCACTGTAGTCCAAGGTTCCTCTGGGAGCAGAGTTCCAAGTTTGCCTTGTGTGCTGGGATTCTAGAGGGCCATGCGTTGTTGGGGCCCAGGGTGGATTCTGGGCCCTGCTCACTGCTTGGAGTTCCTTGAGCATATTCTTGTTAGGCCTGCTGGTCTCTCTCGTGCATCCTGGGGTGGCCTCAAATGCAAGATGTGGTCTTACTACCTGCGCAGGGGCTGAGAATCAAATGTCCCCTAATTTCTTCTTTAGCGTCATTGGTGGACCATTGATTGTTCAGGGATATGTTATTTAATTTCATGTGTTAATGTGGTTTCTGTGGATTCTTTTGCCACTCATTTCAAATTACATTACACTGTAATCTGGTAATCATGCATGAAATATTTTCATATTCTTTGCATTTACTTATGTTCTGAGCTAGTATGTGATCTGTTTTGCAAAACTTCTCTTGTGCAGAAATAATATGTGCTCTTGTGATGCGCAACACTCTAGATGTCTACTAAGTCCATTTGTTTAAAAGTCTGGTTTGGCTCTCATCTTTCTTTCTTTCTTTCTTTCTTTCTTTCTTTCTTTCTTTTTTTTCTTTTCTTTTTGTCTTTTTGAGACAAGATCTCACTGTGCAGTTCAGGCTGGGCTTGAGCTCACTTTGTAGCCCAGGTTGGTCTCGAACTTGCAACAGTCCTCCTGCCTCAGCCTCCATGGTGCTGGGATTACAGGCATGTGCCACCATGCCAGGCTGTGGCTGTGGTATTTCTTTTCTGATTTCTTTCTAATTGATCCATCTGTCACAATGGGATATTGAGGTCTCCTATTACAATTGTACTTGTTCTTATTTGACTTTCTACATTTGTTAAAATTTGTTTTATGTAGTTGGATGTGTTTGTGTTATATAGTTGGATTTGGTACAGATATGTTTAGAATTGTTACCTCTGCCTCTTGGATTGTTCTATTAAGGACTATGTGGTAAACTTCTTTGTCCCTATTGAACCTTCTTGGCTTGAAATCCACTTTGTATCCAAATAAAAGAGATGCTCATATTTTTTTCTGCATTTCTGTTAAATAGATTGTTGTTTTTGGTCTATAAATTTATTTTTGAGTTAGATTGCATTTTTGTATGTGCGGTTTGTATCTCATTTCTTCATCTTTTTTGCCAGTCCATTTCTTTTGACTGGTGAAATGTGATGATTTACATTGATGGTTATAAGTGATACATATTGACTTTGTCTTGGTTGTCTTTCTTTTCTGTTTAATTGCTTGTCTTGTGTTGTAGTCCAAGTTTTCAAGGGAATAGATTTAATGCAGGGCACATAATTTATAGCACTGTTTTATAATATTCACTTAAATAGTCATAAATGGAAGATTACAAATGAACTGTGAATGCACTAGAGACTCATAATCCAGCCAAGGGCCTGTATCTCACAGAAATGTCCTCCATGAGTCTTACCGGAGACCTAGAGCCCATGACAATATTCCATGTAAGACTCTATCAAGAATCTGACCAGGAAAGGTCCAGAGATCAGAAGTGTTAGCTAAAAAATCTGAGCTAGTGGCATGGAGATTCTGTTCCAGCAAGTTGAGTGATCTTCCCTGGAGCAAGAAAGTGATGCTCAAGGTAAGGAGCAGAGCTCTTTTAGAGAGAATCATAGCGATCCTCAGCAAGAATGAGAACCCATGATACTCCAACCATGAGAACAGCTGAGATTATATCAGGAAAACCAGTGTGACAAACTTCTCTAGGAGAATTAACAGAGCACACCATCTTGACCTTTATTTCATTTTATGTTGTTATCAACAACATTTAAGTTGGCCTTCCATACCAAATCCACATGGATTCAGTCAAGCTGTGTGTTACAAGGTAACCATTAGTTAATCCACTATACTCTACACTTGTTCAACTGGATAACCAGACACATTTCTTTAAGTCATAGTCTGCAGTGGTAGATTTGTGAAAAGTTAACTTGTCACGATCTATTCAAATTCACATTAATTTCAACAATTACACATATACAATTTTTATTGCACTCATTTCTTGGCTGAAAGAAGATATTTACAGGGAGCTCAAAATTCTAGGTTGAAATGAGAACATCCTGACTAAATAATCAGATACAATCATTTACCTAAAAATTACATTAAAGTCATATTAAGAGAGCTATTACAATCAGAATACTTGCTTCCCATTAACCTTAAAAAACAAGGCATAGCAACACTAAGAAACACTCTAAGGGATCTCCTGCAATTCAAATTCATTCTTCACTTGTGGTGAAAGGCTCCAGGTCATTTCTTTCCATTGTCTGGTTCCTTCTCATCAACTATGTCCTGCTCTGTTCCATCCTTGCACTCTGCAGCTCCACTGGAGACTTTCATCTGATCCAATGCTTCAAATCCATCTGCTGAGTCTTCACACCCCATACACAAGCAAAATGCAGACCAAAGCACATATATGCCACTTGGAATCCAGCAGCCAAACTGGTCCTTCCTAAAAGAAGACTCCTGAGCCTGATCTTGTCCAGCATCTTTCCTGTCAGTACTCTGATTTTCCAGGCTCTGACCAGCATCTCCCTTATAGTTTACAGGATATGGGGCCTTCCTCTTTGACCAGTCCCTCAAAACTTTCCCAAATCAATTCTCAAGGCTCTATTCCTATGAGCAGACATCACAGCAATGACCACACTGTCCAGGTACCAATTTTGTTGTAGTCAGGGTCTTCAAGGGAATAGATTTAGCACAGGATGTATATTTTATGGGATTTTTATATAATATTCACCCAAGGTACAAAATGCATAAAATAACAAACATTCTGTCGATACACTACTAGCTCAAAAAATATGAATGAAGGCATGAATTCTGTGCAGTACCCTACACTAGTTCAGATAAGACCTAAAGCCAATGGCAATGTCTTCCAAGAGTCCAACTGGAGGCCTAGTGCCTATGACCATATCTCATTAAAGTGTATATCATCAATATTCACTGGGAAAGTCTGTGCCAAGGGAATGATCAATCTAGGCCAGCACATGAGGGATCTTCACTGTAGCCAAGAAGCAATGCTTAAAGTAAGGGTCAGAGCCCCTGTGAAGAGAACTATAGCCATCCTCAACAAAAATGAGGCCTTGAGCTCCTCAGATCAAAGGAATAACTGAGTGCATATTAGGAAAACCACCTTCTCCTGTAAAATCAACAGCACCCATCTTCCCCTCCAGTGGTACTTTTCTGTTGTTAGTGACAATCCTCAGGTGGGCCTTCCACACCCAAGGCCGTACTCATTCAGTTAAGCTAAGTGTTACAACTTGACCATTAGTTAATCTACCACAACTTGCCTAGTCGATTCATTCTGTTGGGGTTCATGGTATTGTAGTCTTCACTATATCCTCTAAAATCTCCTTCAGAATATTTTGGAGTGCTGGTTTGGTAGTAATGAATTTTTGAGGTCTTTGTCATAGAGCATCTTATTTTTTCCTCAATTTTGAGTGATATTTTGCAAGTGAATACATCAAACTGGGTTGGATGTTGTTCTCTTTTAGAACTTGAAATACTTCACTCCAAGCTCTCTTTGGGTGTTTTGTTATTCTGTTGCACTTTCCTTTATAGGCAATTTGTTTCTCCCCTCTAATAGCTTTTAATGTTCTGTTCTTGTGATGAGTTTCTGGGATATTGACTGTTAAATGCTTTGGTGTAGATTTTTTTGTGATGATGAATAATTGGGGTTCTATATGCCTCATGTACCTTTTGACCAATTACTTTTCCATTCTTGGGAAATTTTCTACCATTACTTCTGTGCATAGGTTTGTCATGTCATTTGGGCTCTCTCCTATTTCATTGACAGTGATCAAATTTATGTTATTCTTGTTGATATTATCTAGCATTTTTGAATTTATTTTTCATAGACCCTTGCTATTTTGAATAAATCTTTCTTTTCGTGATCCTAAACACAAGCCTGTCTTCTACATGTGATATTCTGTTTTCATGATGGATCATTTTGTTGCATATATAATTTAAATAGAACTTTAGCTCTCCTAGACACCTGTTTGAAACTCTCATGGATTCGATTTCCTTCCTATCTTGGATATTCAGGGAGATATATATATATATATATATATATATATATATATATATATATATATATATATATTAGATTTACTACACATGTCCTTCCTTATGGCCATAATTTCTTTAGTTATCTGAGAAACTATTTCCAATTTGTTTTATTCTAGATCCTTATTCATCTATTTGTTACTTTCACTGTTACTATTTCAGAGAATTCATTTGGATGACCATTAGACAATCGTGATGTTGGCATACGAGCAAGAAAACTGATTAGAATAACTGTATCAAGCTGGCTAAAGTAGTAGATCCAATAATAACAGTGGCATCAAGAAAATTCTTGAAAATGACCAATGGTGGTAATTATTAATTTGTCACCCTTAACTATATGAATAAAGTTTGCAGTTGTGCAATAAAATCTAAAACAAATCAGAAAATTGTACATGATTGATATTCCCTCACTATGGCAATTTTACCCTCAACGGAAAAGACTTAAAAATGAGCTAGGAAAAACTAGTTCCTTTATTTTCCCTCTCCATTGGCTCCAATTCTCATTTCAGTTCCTCTCTGGATTGTGGAAGCCCCTTCTCATTCCTCTGTGCTATATTGTGACATCTGGATTCTAAATCTCAGAGCAAATTTTTTTTACTGCTCTTCATTATTCCACCATCTTTCAAGAAAATCCTCTCAGTCTTTACTGGAGAAACATTCAAACAATTCTTGTAGAGGCCAAAAAAAGATAATTATCTCTATGGTGCTGCACTCATCGTCTATTTAAGCCATCCCTTAGACTCAGCAAAAATGCTTCTTATGCTCCTTGGGTCACCTGGCAGCCTGTGATGTGAAATACATTCTATCTCCATGTGGTATTCTGCTCTCTTTATCAGAAAACCATGAGCTAAAATAGTGAACAAAAATTTAAAAAGTTAATCTTTAAGTAAAGTAATTCTGTAACTGTGTGCTATTATTTTATTTCTGTCTTTTGGATTACAAGGATCAAAATGTTTTCTGGCTCATTAAGAATATGTTGCTTGATTCCTTCATCTAGATTCTGAAAAGAAAAAAACAGCACAATTATTTATTATTCTTTTCTTTAGAGGACCTATGTTCATACTTGCAATGAATGTGTTTTTGGGTAGTTCAAAGGTAAAATATGTTGCAAGTTACCACATCTTGCAGCAGAATATGAAGAAATGCACAATAGTTTGAGTAAAAAAAATTGGTTTTGGGGTACACATCAAAGATTGTTTGATGAAAAATTTAAGATATAAATATATAACAAAAGAAAATGGTGACCACTGCAGAACATGTTGTCTAAAATGAACGCAACAGAACCTTTCTCCCAAAGGTGATGTTGACACCACTCCTAATGCAAGTTTTTGTCTGTACTCGTTCTTGGATATGGCTATGCTATTGACAAAGATGGGAAGGATTATAGATAAATTTCAAGGACAAGTCATAAAATATAGTAGAGTTTCTGACCAATTACTTTTTTTCTTTGGAACACTCCTTCCTGTTCCCTGAGCTACCCACTTTGTACTGGTGGTAAGAGCTGACAGACACTATCAATTACCAGACAACTCTGGGAGAAAATCTGCAGGTGTCTTTAGACAAAGTCACAGAAATTAGTCATGGTTGTTTAAACTACTGATTGTTTGTGTATAGTTTGATTTTTAGGTAGGTTTGTTTTGTTTGTAGTTAATAATTAGTACAATTTGTATGATTTTTTAATTAAGACATAAAGAATATTCTGAACACATTTTATTGCAATTGGATAAAGGACCTACCTGATTTTGTGATTACTCTATAGTGTTAGAAAGCTGTTTGGAATGGGTGATTCACAGGTAAAATGTAATAAAAGGAATCTTCAATTTTTACAAACCATGACCTAACATATTCACTGCAGTTGGAAATAAATTATTTTGTTACAATTGCATAAACTCACCCTGAAAACAGAAATAGATAATTCAAATATTTAAATATATCTTTTTCTAGAGGATGATTTATTTAAATAAGCCCTTAAGGGTGGTTACACTACTTGTGAAAAATTAAGTACAGTTTTTTTTTAATCATAAAGTTTGTTTTCAAGTAATAGTCTCTGGACAGTTAAGGCTTAACATACAAACATGTAATTTGAGCTTCTAATGAAATTAAAACAGCCTTGATGTCAGTCATTTGAACTTTGCTAAAAAACCTTGTAAATGAGAATGCATATCAAATATTCTATAATTTTACAAAACAAAATTTTAGGTTTTATGTTTGGATTTGGGAAGAAAACTCTGCCATCATCTGCTAACAACAGCACTACTTGAGAAGTAGCTCCTTTACTACTATGGGTTGTTAGTGGAAACTGAGCACTTAGTGGAAACTAAGCATCATACATAGTGTAGCAAGACATTATGTATCATGCAATTTAAGATGCTCATCAAGAACTGGGTGCTGTCTGATGCACTTAGCCATAAAGGTTGATATGTAAACCAATCCATCATTAAATTCATCTTGTATATACTGGATTTGAAAATTTTCAAAGTTGCTAGTATGGCACATAAAGAAGTGACCATAATGTCACCAATTGTCCTCTAGGTTTACTGACTTCTATCCCCCAGGATGCATCTGTGGTCTCATAAGCTATACCATGTGATGTCTTGATGGAGAGAGGAGGACCAGGTGTACAGATGGGTCTCACATTACACAGTATCCACCTACTGCTGCACAATTGTAACACTATAACTAATTTCTAAGGGAAAACAGTGAAAGTATTTTGAAGAGAAATCTTCAGAATGTACAGAGCCTTGGGGCTTGTATCTGTCATGCATGTCACTTGGAATAAAAAATGAGCAGATGTGTAGTTATAAAAGTATGTGTCTATATAGTAATTCAGTGCCTGGATGTAGTCAGTTGTCATGCTGGAGTGTAAGAATCTTTAAAGAACATGGAAAACTACAGACACAGATATTTGGCAATGAGTTATTTGGACAGACATTTCCATATTGTAAAAGAGTGACAAAATATTTGTTTCATGCTTAAGTAACCCTGATAAGAGTCCTCAGAAGAAGAATTTAGTAAGAAGATAGAGAAAGTCCCATTCTCCTAATAGCAGTCAACCATCTTATTCATTCAATCCTAGCACTGCCCAAATGGGCTCATGTACAAAGTGGTCATGGTGACAGATATGAAAGTTATGAGTGGGCTCAGGAACACTGACTTTCACTCCTCAACACTGACTAGCTAAAGTCACTGCTGAGTGTCCAACCTGTCATGAAAAAAGGACCAACTTTAAGCACTGATATGATGCCATTTCCCATGATGTTAAGCCTGTACCATATTTAATATATGAATGTATTTCAGTACTGTCTTCATGGTAATGGCACCTCTTTGTTCATACTGAAATAGACACTATTCCACATATCAGTTTTCCTTCTCCACATATGTTTACAGCAGAACTAAAAATCAGTCAGTTTTAAAATGCTTCATCTGCCACCAGAGTCTTTCACACAGCATTGCTTATAAACAAGGAATGCTCATGAAGGCTAAGGAAGAATGGAAATGGGCTTGTGCTCATGGGATTCACTGGTTCTGACATGTTCCTCACTGCCCAGGTGCAGCTGGATCTATACCGTGAAAGAAGGGTCGTTTGAAGATACCATCATAGTGATCTTACATAGTAATAAATCTCAAGCCCCAGCAAAGTTATCCATGTGTCTGTGCAAGCTCTTAGTCAGTATCTAACATCTTGAACTACTCCCATAGCCCTTCTTCCTGGGTATAGGAGTCAGTGGATGAAAATGGGAATGGTACCATTGAGCATTATGTTTCTTGAAAATGTATGTAATCTTTGGGGGACTTTTTGTCCCTCAAATATAATGTGATACAATATAATATATTATATCACAAATATAATGTGATAATAACTGACTTAATATCAGAATGTAATATTATTAAATCTACATTTTGTAATTTAGGTGATATCAAGAGAAGTGTGCAAAGGAGGAGAAAGAAGTTTGAATCCTAATATATAGAAGGAATGAGTACATTCTTACTTCCATTCAGAGTAGCTTAAATATGTGAGGTGGAATGATACTCTTGCTATTATCTGTATTTTCAAATCATATATGTATGTTGCTTAAGATGTGCTCGGTTTTGAAATCAACCTGGGATGCACTGTGGCTGCCTATCATGATATGTCTCCTTGACTGCATTAAGCAATATCTAGCAGATTGTCAAAACCACTTCTGGATCTACCTGTCACATGTTTCAGATATGATTGGTATGCAGCTCACCAACCAGGACCTAGAGTGACTGTAAATGGCATCCTCCCATGGATGACAAATCAGGTAGAATAAAAGGGGTGAAAGAACCCGAGTATAGTTGTGTACTGAGGCTCCAGTTTCCTCAGCTTCCCAACTCAACATCACACCACAACTCTCAGGTAGGTTCCCAACTTTTGATATTGGGGTAGTGTTGCTTTTTAATCCCCTTCATTCTGTGAATTGCAAATTCTAGCGCAGAACAGCTACTGGATTTTCTGTGTCTCCATCACACAGACAGCATTGTGGACACTCCTGGTTCTGAATTTATAGGATAATTATCATGTTGCAGAAATATATTGAAAAAATGAGTATATATATATATATTTCCTGGAGATATATTTGTATTTATATTTACATTTAGGTTTATATTTGTATATCCAGGAAATATGTGTGTGATGAATATGTGTCCTCTTTATTCTACTTCTCTAGAAAACCTTAACCAATACTATTCTATAAGAATTTTTCTACAATATGTTGATTGATTTCCAGACATAAATCATAAAGATATTAGCATGATAGTAGTTATTTACAACGTTGGGAACATTTCTGTTTGTGCTAGTTTTTCTAAAATGAAAGATTAAATACTGTTAAATTTCTTATAGGAAAAATTCACCAAAATTCTATCATCTGCCTATCTTCAGAAGTCTTCCTCATTATCTTCAAACTTTTCATTTCCTCTGTTGAAAAAAAATCATCATTCTGTATTTTAATTGATTTGGAAAATAGATCATTTCAATTGGGAATAAAGTCTCATTTTTAAATGTCAATTTTCTTGTCCTGTGTCAACCATAAATTAAAAATGCCTTTGCTAAACTTTTATCACTGCATTAATGTCTAACTATAAATGTATACATTTCATTGAAAAAACATTGTGTTTAATAAGCAAATAAGAAAAAAAACAATTTCTTAAACAAGAGTTCTATTTGAAAAATCCTAGGGAGGACATATTGAATGGTGAAAGGTAAGCAGGTTTGCACCTGAGGCAGCAATACTTATGCATAAAATACCCTACTTTCCAATCAGAATTCACTCAGTTTATGTAAAAAAATTAGAGTGGAGGAAGTCCTGGTTAGTAATGTGCCCACCCAAGTATGGCTTTGCAAAGTGTTAAGATTTCAACCTGTTACAGAGTAGAGGTGAATATAGGACGGTATGCTGACGTGCTAATGGCTCTGATTCTTCCAGACTGCCCCAACACCTCCTCTCTGCTTACAGAAATTGATGATCTCCACACTTCTCTGCAAGTCAAACTTTGACTATGAGCACCCGAGATGAAAATTACATCTTGATAGGAATGAAATCATTGTGAAGTAATAGGGTGTAAATTCACTACTACATGTTACTTAACATGAATACAGTGGCTCTCAAAGATACACCACTGATAATATTGATTCATTATATTTTTGAACAATTATATTAAAATCAAAATATATTTATGCATCCTGTAGAAGCCCTTCATGTTAAATATTTGAAGTTTTTAAATCCACAAACAATAGACTTTTAATTATTTGCATGTTTCACATAATTAATGACAATTCATTACCCAAATAACTTAAAATATGCTTTAATACACTTATTTTGAATATTCTTAAAATTTTAATTTCTTTTATCTGTTAATAGCCCCTACAGTATTTGAAGCAAATACATGTCAATGTGTATATTCATTTTGACATATTCTATATAGAAACATGAAACACTTCCAAAAATAATGAAAAACAATAATATGTTGTTTTTCATTCAACATATGTTTTTCCCCTAACTAGAAGTGAAAACAAATTTAGTATCATTTAGTATTAAGAATTAGGGTCCATTAATAATGAAGGAAAATTTGCTTATTATTTTAATGAGAATAGTAGGAGAATGCTAAAACTTTCTTCCAGTTTACCAGCTATGTGACAGAAGTCAGTCATCAGCTTTGTATTTATTCACAATTTTTCATATTTAAAATGGTAAACAAATGGAATTTTTCTGAAAAAATTTTAAAAAGTCATTTGTAGTGAATTTCTATATTATCTTCATTTAAGGACATAGTTGTATAAAGAGAAAGAACACATACAAATGGTAAGGTGAAAGTGGTTGCCTGTGGAGAATAGTACATATGACAAGTATTCTGTTTTGCATAAAATTTGCATTTTCACTATTTACATGTTGCATATCCCAATCATAGGAAGCATAGAGGACAAAGGAGCAAGGGGCACCCAATAAATCTCGCTGAGGAACTTATCTTTCAAAACCAATACATTGATTTCCTCCAGTGAATACAAAAGTCAGGTTTTCATTCACAGGCTGCAAAACCTTTACATTTCATTCACAAGAATTTCTACACAAGCTGCAAAACCTTTATATTTCAAAAGTGGTTGTCAATGTCAGTTCTGATGGCAGATCTTCTTACCCTTAAGCTTGTTAGAGGAGAATGGAATATCATTTTTCCAACCTGATTTGCATTCTTAATAATTCAGACATACATCGTAGAGGAAACAGAGCAGATATGTAGCAAACTGTTTTGAATCTTGGCTGTTTTACATTTAGAATTGATGAATCATCACACTTAATATGTATCATTCAAAATCTAGCAGCAATTAAACTAATGGAACTACATAACTATTTTGCAGAGTTGTAAGATTGCTTAGCAGTTTTTCAGATTATTGCTAAAACATATGTATAGAGTTAAAAGATTGAAGAAATGAAAGGCCACAGTGAAAAACTTTTAACTTATTTTCTTCATCAATCTGTTCCAGATACAGAATGAAATTAAAAGTCACAAGGTACTTTAGATGCATTTATGTAATTATTAAAATCATCATCAGCTGCATTCTTATTCAATTTACTCACATTATTTAAAAATCTCTAAGCAGTACATAGAAGCTTTGAGTCCAACAGACAAGATTTTCTTTTTATTTTCACCTCACACCAGAGTAACTTGGGTCAGAGAAGACAGATTAATTACAAGGTAATTCCAGTTTATCCACCTCTAGCCTTGACAATGGAGGAAGTGATTGGCTTTAGTTCTGTTTTCCCCTACTCTCTAATAGTGGTTTGTGAGTTTGTGTGTTCATGGTATGTGTGTGTCTTTAAAAACTACTCTGGTCCATCCTAAAAACAAATTTTCTGAGGTTGATGTTTACATTTGCACATCTTAGATATTGATGCACATCTACATGTGACAAATTGTTTACTTCCCTGTCTTATTCAGACTCCTCCTAATTCCCCTTGATTCAGTGAACTTTCCAGGGTATAACTTGACAAAAGTTTAATTACTTTTGCACATTAGTGTATAGTTTCTCCATGCCTCTTTTTTTTATTTAAAAGAGAATAAAACAAAAGAGGGAGGTACAGAGCAGATCAGAAGAGGACAACATAGGCAACACAGTACTTTACATTAAGTCAACTGGACATCAACAGTATCTAACGCCATATCTCTAACTCTGCTATAGTTGAGCATAGTTTCAATTACAATAATATCAAACATAACACAATAGTATAAAGTCATGCATATAGTGAAAGAATTCCAGGGCTTTCTGAACCGAA